>OMLP01017603.1:45294-72402 GCA_900302685.1 Spondyliosoma cantharus | reverse complement strand
AAGTAAGGGATAATCACCTCAAGGCAGGGCAATAAACAGTTTGATATGCCCAGCTCGTGGACGGTAATATCAAAGCATATCAAACTGTTTATTGCCCTGCCTTGAGGTGATTATCCCGTTTATTCTACTTCTTGCTTGCCAACATATTAAACAATTCTTTAATAATTATGCTTTTTCTTATTCGTATTGCATGCTTATTAAATGTATACTCTGTTTGAGTTCACCTCCCTCAAAAAGTAGTACCCTTTAGAACTACGGTGAATAACGTTAGCTCAGCTGTAGCTAATTAGTTTCTATAGCAACCACACAAGGCTGCATCTGATCACTAGTTTAACGTAGTTGCTACATCGTATCAAATCAGCTTTAATTGTGATCGATCAAACATGCATTCCTTATTCCAAATAATTTTTATTTGCAGTAAATGTATAACAAAGTTATTGCGATTCAGGCGATTCATTTATGTGTATTAAACTGGACATTCCCATTGATGGTAAAATGAGACATAGAGAAAGGCATAAGGAAATTCATGGCAGAGAAAGATGAATCGGACGAGGTAGGCTGAGAGGATTGCGCAGCTTGGGGGGGAGAGACCATGCTTGCTGCGGAGGCCTGCTGGGGTGCGGACAACACCCAACCCCAAACTTTTTTGTCCGTGTTGGATGGCGCCCAGTAGCTTTTGAGGCTGGATTCACACCTGCAAAAAAATTATAAAAAAATTATATTTGCAGTAGGCTTCAGGTTATTATTATCACAATGAATTTATAACCTAGGCATAGGCTTACCTGTGTCCCATAACAGACATGATTTGTATGGACTCCAGACTGGCCTCAGACAGACGACGGACAGCCGTGCTTCTAAGGCTGTGGTTGGTGTATCTGGTGGTCAGACTAGCTGCTTTGGACAATCATGGAGGCACGTCCCCAGGTAGTTCTTCCCCATCGGCTGTGTGGAGTACCAGAGATGTGGTTGGGGGTCTTTTTCTTTTGTCATTCCGTCGTCCTCCTCACTCTTTAACCAGTCTTCAAATGTCTTCCCTACTCCAAATATGTTAAAATTGACAATGAATTCGTCCATTTTTAAAATGCTGCAATGTTTAGAACTACGGCGAATAACGTTAGCTAACGTTAATTAGTTTCTATAGCAACCACACAAGGCTGCATCTGATCACTAACGTTAGTTTAATAACATAGTTTCTACATTGTATCTCGCTTGCGAAACTATGTATCGACTGACCCGATAGATTTCCGACACATTTTAGAAACTTTCTTAAACAAGGTTTATTTTTACAATGGCCCTCATGTTTGAAATTTCTGTGATAGAAAAAAATGACGCTGTGCTCAGTCAGCGGGCAACCTGCCTGGGTTATTGCCCTCCTCCCAGCCAATCAGAATCAAGCAATCTTAAACGAAGTAGAATAAAACCCCAATAATGCAATGACCAACTTTACAGCAGAAATAAATATATTTAGTTTGTCTATATATAGAGACAACAGTTTGTCTCTATAGTTAACTTTCCTATGCAGGACACCTGTATGAGGGGCGAATTTTCATTAAGCTTAAAATTACAGTTTAAAGTTATACATAAATAAGGCTGTTGGAGCGGTGACTGACAGCTAGCCGCTAGATGTCTAGCTAGCTGTCAGCAACCAGGCCTTCTTCGGTCCATCTCAGCTCAACCTCTTTATCAAACTTCGGATTAGGCAGGAGTTAGACAGAGTTAGGCACTGCCAAGATCATGACGACCAGAACCAAAACAAAGAGCTTCACAAAAGCTCTTTAGAAACCTGTAGGTTCTAGTCAGTTCAGTCAATTCTGACTTTGGTTTCATGTGGGTGAATGTTCTGTGCTGGTCTGACTCATGGTACGGTTTCTCACTCTTTAAACCACCTGACATTTCATGCATGCTTTTTGGAAGCAGCTGTTTTCCATATAACTTAATGGGAGGGACTGATCACCTGTATGGAAAGTTGGAAGATGTAAAGGTTACAAGTATAGTTGTGTTATTTGCACACAGACTGAAGCGACTGGGCTGTCAATACGTGTTCACAGCACACCCTGCTGTGACACAAAAATAGACCTCTGAAATTACTTCAGCTCTTCTCTGTGTCTACTTTCTTCAGTATGTCAAAGTTCAGCAGATGTGGGTTGTGTATGAGATACTGACTGATCTCAGCTCACCATTGTCACTTCTGAGGACTGTTTACTTAAAAACATGAACTATTGTTTTTACATGTATGAATGTGGACCACAACTGTGAGAAAACTAGATGTGTGTCTGATGTCAGTTTGTATCATAGGCACACATAAAGATGGACGATGCGTCTCCAGTTCCTTTAACCGTCAAAAATTAAGGCCAAATGTCCAGATAGGAGCGCTCTTATATTGTGCTGGCGAGGTCATTTGGATTCAGATTATGTACAGTAATGATCAGGCATTGGAGCTGCGGTATTGACTTTCAGCACTATTCATAAACTGACCTATATGGAGCCAGCCATCAGGGGGCTATCCAGATGTTTCGGCTTCACTTCTGGGGAGCTGCCACATCGTCCATCTTTATATCGTGTATGGTAAATGGATTGCATTTTTTTGGTGCATCTGTTAACCAGCAAATATAGTCTCAACTAGATTAGTGTAGAATCAGTAGAATCAAGTATTTCCCTCCTTTTTCATCCAGTGAATGCAGTTCTGTTTTAAGGAGAATTTTTAAACTGTTGGCAACAACCTCCCTCTGAATGGAAACAGTGCATTATGATGATGAGTTTATTTTGTTTTTCCTGTGTGGGCAGAAAGTCACTTTCCTCCTTCTTGTGACGACAGTGTTTTTTTTCCAATATGCTAGTTAGTCTGGGTATGTCATTGTGTTGAATATTTTTTAAAAGAATAATAAAAAAAAACATGTTAGAATTGCAAACAAGTTCTCAAGTTTCTTTAAAAAAAATAAAAATAAATCAGAAACCATGCATGGCTCACGGACACAAAGGTAAAAAAAATATCACTCCACTCTTCCTCCATAACTCATGTTTAAATCACAATGTTAGTTGCTTTCCCAACACAGGAGGAGATAAAAGTTGTGTCCCAATACAGAGGTCAACGCCTACAATACTGCAGCCTGGGATGATAACACTTGTGGACTACAGTACTCCAAAAAATAAAGGTTTTTGGTCCAGAGAGAAGTAAAACCATTAGATTAGGTAACAGAAAAGGCAGCTTAAGACTGTCTTCCTTATGTCGGCATCTGTTGTTTCGTTCAGTGTAATTGTGAGTCAGCAGCACCCAAGGCTACAGCAGGTTGCTGGCTCTTTGCCTGACAGCGCTGATGGCAACATCGCTGCTGTGCAGGCAAACAGCCAGTCAGGCTGGCACAAAGACAAACTCAAAGAAACAGTCAAAGCCAACACAGGAACTAGGCAGCAGCTGACTACTAATTAAGTGATTTTGTAATATAAAACTTTATTTTTAAGGCCAGGAATTCAATAACTTATCAGCAGCTGTGGCTGTTAAACATAGCCAATGAGGCCACTACTACCAGCTAGTTAGAACTGCCCAAAAGCAAATTCATGTAACATCAGCGACACAGACAACTTCAAAAACAATTAAATTCTTAGAAAGCAATAGCATATTTGCTTTGACTTATTCCTGTCTGATAACACAATTTAAACAATCTAAACACAATTTGATTACTAACAATGGGATTACACAGAGCCTATCAGATTTCAGGATTATCTTTTCAAATACATGGTGCAAAAGAATTGGTTGTTTGCACTATATGGTAAGAAAAGAAAAAAAAATCCTATTGCGATTATTTTTACAATATGCATCACAATCACAAAAAAACAAACTATGTGACATTTTTGAGGTTCTGTAGGCCAGGCCATCTCTGCAGCACCACAGTACTTCATTATAATGATGTTCAGTCACACATTTTACCTTCATCAAAAATTGCAGCTTCTGCAATTTGGATATTGCACTTGGCCATATTGCTATTTCAATTATATTTCAATTGTATTATGATTGATTGTGCAACCCAATTAGAAATAATAAATTGTGCCATTGATTAAATTTACTTTATATGGTTGACACTGAAAATATAGGTGGTTGTTATGCTGGGCAGGTAACCATAGGAACACCATTAACGTTAACATGCTGGATAGCAGCTATGTTGTAGAACACAGCTGCCCTCAAATTACTGTTTTAACTCCCTCAAATGATTTATATTAAGCTAATAAATTCAGTAAATTTGTCCTCTTGCCTTTAATGCTCTCTGCTGTGCAGTTTTCAGTGAAATGACAATGAATTCTTCACGTTTTGTCAGTTAAAAACAGTTAGCATTCCATACCTCACTGTGCTAACTGGTAGCTTGCTAAAACAAGAGCAGATTAGCTATCCTGACAAAACTCTGTGATTAATGTTGTATGTAAGTGTGTGAAAAAATGTGTTGTTTTAATAATGTCAGAGAGATATTTACTTATGTATGTGCGAAGGAGACAAGTCATGCTGGTTCTTTTACTGTCAACATTTGAAAAGACTGACAAAAACCTTAGTTAGCTACTGGTGCATTTCTGTTAATTTTTCAAAAAAAATTTTTCCATTTAACTGAAAGAACTGCTGCCTAAACTATACGCTGCTTTGTCTAAGAATAGTACTTCTTATTTTAGCATGAATACTTACATATTCACCTACAAGCAAAGAGCTTCTTGTGGAGGGTGTGCTGATGGGGGGTCAGCTTCATCCTCCCAAGTGCTGCGACCGACCAGCAGAAGTCAGTGCGGCCACACGGAGGAGACTCACCGGCGGCTTCCGGCGCACCGACGCAGGTGGCTCATTTACACTATTCACTGTCCTTTTCTGTGTCTGGCAGCCTACACACTAAATATATTTTTCTCGCTTACACGGATCAATCCTACGTCAAAGGTAGGTATCATATCCTCTTTTATGACAAGCCTGAAGCTCTCAGCATGCAAAAACGTTGTATATGTGTCTCATTGTATAGCCAAAAGTCTTAACTGAGTAAAATTAGAGGTGTCATGTTGAGATATTATTTTGATAAAAGTGAAAGTCACACATACAAATATGTGTGGTTGTTTTAGCTATGAGAATAAATAGCCTACAGTATGTAACCATAACTAAGGCCCAACATAGGAATGGTCATATCTTTGTCCCCCTGTGCCTCCATGTGCAGACTTAAAAGACTCAAAATTCAACCAGAGTTAATATCCCTTTTTAGTTTATTAACACAATCTGGAAATTGCAGTTCAGACACACTCCCTAAGGATTATATTGCCCAGAGCAATGAGCCCTTAGCATTATGTTCCTTATTAAACAGAATTACCAGTATAATGTGGAGTAATGGCACTGATCCAAGGTTGTTACTGTTGAAATATACTCATCTACTATCAGATATGAATATTACAGCTGTAAATGGTCATTGTCAAGTGTGGTTTTGCCTGTTGCCCGGCTTCAACAGGTTATAGCCTATTTTCCTCTTTTTACATTACATCTAAGTTCACGACAGTCCAGTCATTTTTATCCCGGCACCGTACAAGGCTGCGTGTTACCAGTTACTACCAGACCTACTGTGTTGAATTACTCACACAGTTCTTTGGTGTGGTCCAAGTTCACGACAGCTCAGTCATTTTTATCCTGGAACACTTAAATCTTGATGAGAGGTAGGTAAACCTGGGGCTCCCACTTGTCCTATAACTTCATCTTATGTAACTGGACTAAAAACAAAACTGAAACTACCTTGTTATTATGTACACCCCAACCAGAGACCGAGAAAAAACTTTTCTTTCTAAGTTATGGGTTGCAGCGTATCATCTGATCTGCAGGTACATCACGTGATGATGAAAGCAGGTGCAAATGTTCCCGTCAGGTCAACTCAGTAACTTTTCATCAGCACGACAATTCTATTTAGAACCACGAACACGTTTCAATACCATGGTAAAACAAAATGTCTGTTCGCTACCCACACGCAAACACCTTGTACACACAGATGCATGCACGCGCTGCATTGCATCAAGTCAGTCATCAGTGTTCCTATGGTATATCTGGAAATAGCTTTGGTGAAGCAGAAGTTTTGTCACTCGGCGTTAGGGTGCATTCTGTCATCACTTCCTCTGTTAACCAAATGAAAGAGACACTTGAGAGGACAGTCACAGCGCTGAGCACTTTACACCTCCCTCTGTCTACTCCAAGTAGCAGAAATTCCTGTTTTCAATAAATGAAAAACATCTGAACGCTTAGTGATGTAATTTCACAGTCTGATTTTGATGTCTAGTGTTTGGTTGGTGACACATCTTTCGGTGGCTTAACTGAGACTTGTCAACCAGATGGTCACAGTCACCTCTAGACAAAGTAGGAGGGTGTTCGAGGTGTATTACTTCGAGGTGCACTTACAAACTGAAAGAGTAAATCGCATCTAATTCCACTTTCAACTGCGTTTTGTTTAAAGGGCTCACTTTGATGCAAATGGTAGAAACTGCGTCGTAATTTATTCAAAAATTAGATTTGTACTTCATCTTAAGATAATTTCTGACGATGTGCTTACGTTTATGACAGATGTTGAGCATGAAAAACCTGGCATGAGCAGGTTTTAAAGCAACATTGTGTAGGAATGGGAACTTTGTGCGATTTGGCACCCCCCCCAGTTTGTAGTGCATCACCACTGTTGTAAATACAAATCCCAGGTCATAGCACTTTGTCGGACGTAATGTAGGTGCTAACTACAAACAAAACTCATTGCATCGTAACAATGTTATGTGCTGAAAACTTGTATGTTGAAGTAAACATGTATGTAACGCTGTGATCCTACCCTCTCACTGAAGTTACATAGTAAAGAAACAAGTGTTGAGGGGAACTCACCCTATTACAAAACACTGTATCAACATGATTTTGTAGCTGTTATTTTAAGGTAAAAAAATTCCATAATCTTGCTTTAAGATTCTTTAAAGGCACCTGTGATCTTTAAATCTCAATTAAACTTAAACTGTCTGCACCTGCCATGTGATTTACCCTTTTATAATAGCCGCACAAATGTGGGTTTAGTCAGGATAGACAAAAAGGTAACACATCTTATTCAGTGGACTTAATAGTGGGTGAACATACAAAGCCAAACACACAGCTTGGGAGTGTGTCGTCATGCACCACGAACTTGGATGCTCTGGTTTCCCAAATTGCAATACCCCTGCATTACCAGCAGGACAATCACTAAAGTCAAGGCTATGTCATGGTTTTAGTTGTTTCTTGTCTTATTTTGTTGTTATGTTTTCTTGCGTCTTGTTGTCACTTTCAACTTCCTCCTTACCTGTGTTTCCAGTGTTCTCTTTCCCTCCTGTGCTCCTCCTGAGCCCCCCACACACCTGTCTCACATCAGCCTTGATGGCACTTCCCTGTTCCCAGTGTCTCTCCATCTGCACCTAATTAGCTTAGTTTGGATTTAAGTCTGTGTCTGTCCCTCTCTTTGTTGGTTTGTCTGTTTTGTTTCACTTTGGTGTCTCAGTGCGCTCCTCGTGTTCCCTGTCCGCTCGTTTCTGGTTTCCTGCCTTTGTTCCCCCAGGTTCTGGTTTGTGAGTGTTTTTGCTTTTGTGTTTCTCCTATTTTTTATTTTTTTTTTGCATTGCCCCTTATCAGAGTGTGATAGCAAATCACTTTTTATCTGGCCACAAAATGTAATTATTTCATTTGAGTTATTTTTCGGTGTTTTGATGAATGCATAGAAAATGAGCAATAGCCCTCCTAATGCAGGACCTATAGCCATGAGTCATGACAAGAACGCGGTGAGAAAAACAGAGTTGGAGGTAGACGAGAAACCAACTCACCTTCTTAGTCACTCACTTGTTACCCACTGCACTCAGGAAATTCATGCTCAGATATTTGGGTGAACGGGAAGAGGTAGCTTTTGCTTTCAGTAAATGAGTGAAGAATCATAACAAATGCTTCCATTACAATTAACATCCCAGCATGCCTTCATACAAAAGTATAAGAAGACATATGACTTTGATTTTTGGATCAAGTTGATAAGAGGGTAAAGATCTTAAAAAGTCAGAAGCATATTTGAGAGATCAGAGCTGCCAAAACCATGGACACAGTGCTATGGTGTCATGGTTAGATGAGTCACAACCATATTCTGACAAGTGTGTGGGGGTGTGAACACAGAAAACAGCTCAGGTGTGAATACTTGACCGTCACAGCGAGGGGAGGTGGCTGTTGCTTTTGAAGCCTTTGAGGAGACATTTTCTTGGTATGGTTTGAAACTTCTTGTGTCACTGCAAATCAATTATATCAAGTTTCTCTGAGTGATGACCATAATCCTGAATCCATGAAAATGTTGGCATTGCGCATTTCTGCGAAACATGGTTGGTGGTGTGAGAGAGACATGAGCTGACCCACCAAACGAGAAACCACTGTTCAGGACAGATGAACCTCTTCTGATGAGATGTCAGGACATTTTCCAGTCGTGTGCTGCAACAAAACCACGTGAGCCAAAGCATGATGTTTTGTGTGCCCGAAGACCTAGACCTAAACAGACTATAAGCACAGCGTTGAATGAAATTGAAAATTTAACCTAAAGAAACAACTGTCAACATAGATTGGAGAAACATACATTGGCAAAATTCATTCTGGAAATTGGGTTGGGATGTTATGGCCAGTTTAAACCTCAGAAAGTAAAGAGAGAGTTTTCCACAGAAACCGGTGATCAACTTCTAACTCTTAACATTAAATATACTTTTCCCTAAATTAAATATCCACATAAATTAATGTTAAGTCTAACTACGAGACCGTGATATCCCCAACTCACAACTTACACAGTGTGTACACTAGTGGAGGTTTCAACTTTGCTTATTAGACGACTAATTGGCTTCGAAAATGATGAAAGAAAATCATACTTGTAGATCAAATCTGAAGCGGCTGTTAGTGCTCATGTGGTGACATAGAGAGGAGAAGATTGATTTGTGCAACAACCAGGATGTCAGCTAAAACGATGACAACATTTCCAGCAGCTTTAAGTGGAGCACATAGAAAATTCCCCCCTTTAACAGATGACTATACAAAAAGTGTTCTGCTGTATTGTCAAACTATGACCATCATCAGTCTGCACAGCGAAGGTCGAACACCCAAGTGAAGTAACACTAAGTGATAGACATTTTTGAGTGTAAGGGGATTTTAAGAGGTCGATCAATTTAAAGGTACGTGGTGCTGAGCATCTTCCTTTTGCTTTCTACTTCTTATGTGAGTTGTTCCTGAAAAGCATACCAGTCAGATTATTACATCATGAATTCACTTATCCACTGAATAAAAATGCAGCAAACAAACAATCGAAGTGCGAATGCAAAGCTATTTTATCCGCTCATAAAATTTGTATCCATTTTATAACCTGTGTTTCGATGAATACATAGAAAATGATCAATAATGACGCTCCTGAAACAGTATACGCAGTACCTTTATCATCAAGAAGTGTGAAATGAGACAAGCACATTTTGTTCTACACAGTATATCTTTATGGGTTGTGTGGATAGACATCCATTTGTCTGATTTAATGGGATTGTTTAAAAAAAAAAAAATAAAATGGAAAACCCCAGTGGGAAACATTCCAAAATAACATTTTCAACACAACATTTCACAGTGACGGGGTCACAGGTTTATTGTAGACTCTCAGTCGCCTTCTCAGACTTTTGTAAGTGTCGAGTGACCAGATGACTGCTATAAAAAAATGGGACAGGGAACAAGACATCATCGTAGCAGATAATACAGCATGCTTTAAAAACGGTGTGCTTCATTTTTATATAAAACAATACAATACAAAACAGTCTAGCACAATTTGCAGACACAATGGTTTCCATATTTACAGGATGGGTTCTGTAAAGGAAAATGAAAAATACCATTGATTGTTTACATTTCTAAAATGCAGAGAGGAAGGTGTCAAATCAGTCCATTGACATATTCATAGCTAAGTATTAATAATTCCATATTGTGAGTTATAAAGTCTGTAAAATGTGTTGCACAATGTAAAGTTAAAGAGCCATTTAAGAATGAATTTCACTGCCAGTACCACTGAAACCAGGTCAGCCCTCCATCAACTTCTCATTTTGCCTTTGGGGCAAATTGGATTAAATTGCTTTCTGTAAATCTGAAGGTTGGGGAGGTTACATCCTATCCGTGTGTATAAATTCAGCACAACATAGTTCATCTATAGCCAACAGAGGGCGGCAGAATAACACTGTTATCATGGGCATAGTTGAAGCGACACAGGGAGAGCTGTTTTCTAACTGTTGGTGTTTGTTCCCCAGGCTAGACCCACAGATGAAAGAGATAAACCTTAAGATAAAAGGTTAAGATAAAAGGTTTTTTTTCCATTTGTTTGTTCTAAGGACAAGAGAAACACCTTTGGTCATGGTAAAACACTCCACAGTCTCTCTACAGACTGTAGACCTGGAAAATAAAAATCCACTTTAAAATAAGTAAAAAACAAAACAAAACAATGACTACAAGGTGTTTGTTGTTGTAATAAGTAAAACAGAGACTCTGCCAATAGAACAATTGGAATTGGTCTGAAAAACTAGTCTGATTTA
The DNA here is from genome assembly GCA_900302685.1 of Spondyliosoma cantharus. Classification (NCBI taxonomy): domain Eukaryota; kingdom Metazoa; phylum Chordata; class Actinopteri; order Spariformes; family Sparidae; genus Spondyliosoma; species Spondyliosoma cantharus. The sequence continues at coordinate 61,836 of OMLP01017603.1, read as the reverse complement.
TTTCACTGATGTTTTTAGGTGATTATGTGTTTTATTTACATTATATATTACGTGCAACAACATTTTTGACTGGAAATTAGACAAATATACGTTTGAGTTTTGCAGTGTAATTAATTGATTATCTAAATGCTGAATTAGTCATATCATTTAATCACTTCTACAAAATGTTATACAGCTATGTCATGAGGCATATGTTGGTTTAAGTCCACCCATGTGGATTATATTATTAGTGTCGTCCTACAACACCTCCCCCCCCTTCTCCTCTCTAGCTCACTTTCATTATGACCTTTCTTGCAGTCTGCAAGGTCTTTATAACATTTGCATTTTTCCCTGCGTGTCTCAAACACATTCGAGATCTGATGAGAACCCACTTAACTCTTTCCCCCCGCTGGTCAACCAAGCTTCCCCACTGTCACCGTACAGCCAAAAATAGGCAAGTGAACTGAAGCCTGGTGTGAACGCCCGTCATGATTTCCGTGAGCGAGCAGGCATCTCAGTGCAATGTCTGGCTGATGACATGATCAGGTGAGAACTATAAAAGCTCCTGGCTGGATATTATTGGTTTGAAAAAGAGACTTTAACAGTAGAATCACACCAGAACAGAAAAAAGAAAAAAACTCACTCGACAGTACTATAAACAACCACAAGGATTTCAATGTAAGTGATTACAAAATATATAATACATCTTATACAGTGTTTATCCTACCTATACATTGTCACCTATTCAACTGTGGGATAAATGCACCCCAACAAATGTTCAAATTTACAAATGCTATATTCAAAGTAAGCATCCAACTGTGTACATGCACTCATCTTTTACACACAGCTTCTTTCAGATCAAGAATGTCCTGTACAGTGTGTACTGAATAGACAACACTGGAAAACCTAACTAGTAGGGAAAAGCGAGTATTCGCCTGAACAAGTATTTGGTACAGATGATGCTCTTTAATGTCGTGAGGAAGAAAAATCCTTATTGGCAAGCTGACTGAAGTTTATTCATTTAAAAAATAACATGTAAATAGTTATCTCACTCTTGGGATCCACAGCTCAACTCTGAGACTGTTCTGTAAATATTTATCTAATGCATAATAAGTAAAAGCAACTACAGATCAATCCAGATCAATTTCAGGCTTAAATTAAACAATTTAAAGGTCACTTACCTGTCCTCTTCCAGTTTTAGAGTACAGGTACGGATACAGACAATTCAGTAGAGATGTGCAGATTCTAACAAAGTCTAACCTGCCGATTCCAATTTTCTTTATTTCAAAGAACTATAATTAACAGCATACACAGAAATGTTTTGTCACCTTTTTTAATGGAAAATTCACTTGTATTAGTAGTATTAGTATTAGGCGTAGTATTTGTATTTAGGTCCCTATTATAAGGATTAAAGCAGTGTATACTGGTATATCAGGGACTCTTCTTGAAAAAGTCCAAAATGGAAGGAGTCTTTCTTTAAGGAGCTGCAAATGACGTGTGAGCGGGAAAAAAAGCTTGCTTCAGTTAATGTGCAATTCATAACCCTTGGCTACAATGTTTTACTTTCCCAAAAGAAAACAGCTGGAATTGGCAACTCCAATAAAGTTCCTGTCTCTGCTCTGCTCTGCTCCACTCCTCGTCTGTTTGGACTCCACTCCCACAGTGAAACGATAAAGGGGAGAAAGGTGTTATGAAGAGCGACTGTAAATGACGGCAAACCGCAAACCTCCACACTGAGCTGAAAATAAAAACGGTCCACGTATTTTGGGCGTATCAGATTTTTTTTTTGTTTCTTTCTTTCAGCTCAGGCTGGCAGTCTCGTGCGGGGGCGAGCGGCTTGACGTAAATGTGACCGGCACAGAATCGCACATATCAGACACTGATCGGCTGGTTCTTGGCTGGTCGAACGGTGCATCCCTATAATTTAGCAGGTCCAACCGATTAAGATGATTGTGTACTCGCTCATCCCTACTAACTAGCAAGTGCACATTTGCATGTCCTCATCCGTCACCACAGAAATGTGCGTCGGGTCCTTTAATTGTAGCTTAACCTGCGGAGTCCCATTTCTGATTAAAACGGCTTTGACCAACTTTAAGTGGTATCCAATGGGGGTAATGTCTCTATACCGCGGCATTGATACTACATGGTGCTTTATGATCAAATTGGCAGTGTTGCAGAGAGTCGTCTCTTGGTGTCTGTATGTATATTCTGTGCAAATCTACCATCAACAAAACAACAGACATTCTACTGTATATTTGGGTGGTAAGTGCTCCAAAGTCCTGACTGTAAATAGGCTAAATATGCAGTATATAGCTGGAACTTCTCAAATAGATATTGGCAAGTCCTTGGCATTCATTGAGCACCACCCTGTTATAATGTATTCATGAGTTTGGAGATAGAGAGCTTGAATCACCTCGGACGGAGCAGAGAGGTGAAGTCCTTTTCACATGAAGAGGACAGAGTTCCTTGTAGTGTAGAAGGATGGAGTTGGCAAGAGCTTTGTCGAGGTTAAAGACTGGTGGGACTCTGGGTGCTTCTGTTGCTTGGTCTTTTAACAGTCTATGTAACATTTTGAGACATCTATGATCCAGCTCTGCTCTGCACGACAATGTGAACACACAACAAAGCAATAGAAACATAACAAATCCATACGAGTTTCTCGTTTTCTCTTCTGTACAGTAGTTTCATTAACAAAACCTCAATAAAATGGCCGACAAATAATCATATTTAATGTTCCGCTAAGCACAAACGTCCACTCCAGTGTCTCCTCCCTTTAAGTCCTCACTGCTTGTAAACAGTATCAGGGAAAGAATACTAATGACAGAAACAGATCCTAATTATCAAATCATTTTCATGTTGAACTTGCGTGCCCCACCCTGTCCTCCACTGGCAGCAGGGCCATCAACCTTTCTGAAGGAATACTCCACTGAGAAATTGTTCTTGTGCTGCCCTCTCCCTCGACTCCACACAAACAGCAGGATGAAACAGAAGAGGACCACCCCCAGGAACATGATACAGCCCATCGCCGTGGATATGAGGATGGTCTTGAGGTCCAGAGTAAACTTCAAGAAGACTCTGGTGTCATTCAGATTTGTGTCATTAAGGTCCCCAGCATAGTAAGTGCGGTTGGCCATGAGGGCTGCATCCAGTGGCAGCCCACTAACTGTAAGTGTGGCGAAATAGGTGTCATTCCCACCGGCATTGCTGGCTATGCAGATGTAGGTTCCACTATCTGTTACCTGGGCGTACCGTATTTCTAACGTGCCCTCTGGTAACACAGTCAGGCGGCCACTGCTCTTCGTAGTGATGCGGCGGCGTTGAGGAGAGATCCAGAATATCACTGGTGTCGGCTCACCTTCTGCTCTGCATATGAATGACACAACCTGCCCCTCGCGGGCTGATATCTGCTGCAGTTTCCTGTTGCGGATTTTGGGCTTCTGGCAAGTAAAGTGATCAAAGAGAGCTGAGTCAGAGAAAGCGTTCAGGGCCCGTCCTTGCACCTCAACGGGCGTCATGCACACTGGGGAAGCACCGTCAAAATTAAGGGTCTTCCTGCGCTGAAGGATCCATAGCAGACGGCAGTCACAGGCCAGAGGGTTCCCATCCAAACGCAACGTCTCCAGAGTGTTGACGGACTGGAAGGCCCCCTCTTCCAGGGTCACCAGGCTGTTAGTGGAGAGATTAAGAAGGCGAATTTGCCTCAGACCACCCAGCGCATATGGCTGCACTACTGCCAGATTTGTGTTGACAAGGTGCAGCTCCTTCAGCCTAACAAGGTCCCGCAGCGCCCAGGACTCCAACACAGAGATGGGGTTGTAGGAGAGGTTGAGGCTGGTGAGGTGAGCCAGGCTGCGGAGGGCAGAGGTGGGCACAGAGGTGATGTTGGTGTGTGTGATCGACAGCCAAGATAAGTTCAGACCCTGCAGGCTGTGAGGGGAAATGTACTCCAAGAAGGGCCAGTGATCGATCTCGAGCCCTCTCAGGTTTCCAAGCTTACGGAAGTTCTGGTCCTCTAAGGCAGAGATACTGAGGTAGCGGAGCCGCAGAGTCACCAGGTTATGTAGGTAAGACAAAGACTGGCTGGACACAGAGGTCAGATTGCACCGCTCGATGGTCAGCTCCCTCAGACCCACAAGACCCAGAAAGGCCTTGTTGGAAATATAAACCAAATCATTGTCTCCAACTTCCAGGTTTTTCAGACTTTTCAGGTCTTGGAAAGTAAAGTCCAAAAGAATCACAATCTTATTCCCACTGAGGTCCAATGAAGTTAGGTTGGATAGACGTGAGAAAGCCCCCATGGGGACCAGTTTCAATTGGTTACCCCTCAGCGAAAGCGACTGCAGGTTTTGCAGACTAGAAAAAGCGTTCGGTTCCAGGACGCTGATCATGTTCTCGCTCAGGTCCAGCTTTTCAAGACGTTGATATGGAAGCAGGTCGCCATGTTCCACCCAGCGAAGTTTATTCCCACTCAGGTCGAGGATTTTGGTGTCTGCTGGGATGCCGTCTGGCAGTGTGGACAGACGTTTGCCATAACAGGACACAGTCTTCAGTTTTGTAATGCACTCACAACGCTGGGGACATGCCTGACCCTGGGCGGGTGACACCGTGATCATCAGCAGCAAAAACAGGAACGGCAGGAGCCAGCTGAGATCCTGGCCCAGGCTCACCCCCATTTCTGCTGCTTCCTCCTGCTCCGTTCTGGGGTTGAATCACTGGGCCAGACACCTGAGAAAAGAGACAGAATGGGGAGAAGCGAAGGGAAGGGAAGGGGGCAGGGAACGAGAGGGAGAGACAAAGAAACAGACAGTGAGACAAATTAATTAAACCCAATTCCCCTTCAACAGCTGCGATCAAACACTCTAAATGAGTGGAATTACAATTACAAACTCTAATTGACCCGACACAGTCGTGAAATTAAAGCTAGCTCCAAGATAATCCTCCGAGGACTAGGTCTGTACTCAGCTGAAACAGTTTGATTTGCAATGGTCGCCTTTGCCTCCCAGACAGTCAGGTTTTAAAATGTAATGCCAGCAAACACACAGAAAAGTCCCTTAATAACTTATGAGTCAATTTAATATCTGATGGTTGTTTTGGTCTCTAGCTATTTCATGCATTGTAAATGAAAACGGGGAAATGGGGAAATTGAGAATCTATTGTATTCATAAGAGCTCATGTGAGACATCTTAAAATGCATGAAAAAGGAAAACAATTGCCGGATCTCAGAAGCCTTTAACGGCCAACAGCATCACAAAATGGTCCATTCATACAGTGTGAAGCAGAATACTGACTTCTACTCTTCTGTAGAAGAAAGTAGCAGCATGTAAACAGGTTTAATAAAATATGAGCAATCTAATCGACAGATATGTAGCACAGTACATCCAGTATACAGTGTCTTGGAGTGAACGCCTGACAAGGTCACTCACCATAGCAGAGGGCTACGACTCAGTGCATCACAATAAGTCGGTCCATCACATCATCTGCATAAGTCTCTGAGGCATGAGGCTTATCATGAGAGGAGCCCGTCTAGCCTGACCTGCCTATGGGTTTCATATGACACACAAGGACACACACACACACACACACACACACACGCACAATTCCCCTCTTACCACCCCTCCGTCTGCTACTGGATGTCGGCAGCAGAATGGTAATCCCTTTATAAGCCCATTGTGAAATACCAACTAGTGAGATGGAAAGTAACTCTGGAAAACATATTTTATATCATCAGTATAATTGAGTGTTGAGGCTCACAGCGCTTTAAAGGGTCCTGACTCCTGTGACTGTCACTGGTTTGCACATCAGGAGGTCCCTGACCTACAGTATGGGCTGGTTACATTACTAAAATTACATGGGTGTGCTTACTGGACACGCATGTTACAATAGACATAGAGATGCACAATTAATTAAAATATTATCAAATTCACAAGTGCAATATCAAAATCATTAACCTATTATAGGTTAACCTGTTATTTTTGGATAAAGGTAAAATGTTTTGTATTGTTTTTGAATGTAAAGTATTGTAGGCCCCAGTGTACAGATCATGTGCTCCAGACGTCAGGGAATATGCTTCCCAGCAAAAAGGTCACATCATTTTATTTTCCAAAGTCTGATCCACAGGTCACAGACAGAGGATCAATAAAATCTGGTCAAAACGTTTTCTCCCACACTCTCCACTTCACAGATAAAAAGCAGTTGAGGTGTCCTAGCATTAATGGCACAATGCTAAAAAAAATTTGGTGTGAAAGTTCAGTCTTGAGAAAACACAAAAAGACCTCCATGACAGCTGAGTGAAGTTCATCCTCTGATATTATTGAGACCGTCAAATTTCCAAAATCGCCAAGATGACATAATTTAAGTGTCAACATCTAGTGGCTGTTAGCGGTACTGCATCTTAAATCACCTTCAAAGATGTCAGTGGATTCAATACTAACCCGAGGTCACACTACAAACTGACAGCACTCAAAAAACTGCGAATCACACCTGAACCAGTAAAGTCACGCAACTGATTAAAAAAAACAAAACATGAATCAGACAATTCAAATATGTAGGCTATCACAACTATGTGGCACTGTGGGCCTACATTTGGAAAAAATACAATATACACAGTAGAGAAAAACCCATCAGAAACACACACATAGTCATACACTAAACCCCCACAATCAAAAGTAAGTCACAAGATTGGAGGCGGTTTGGTATATGGAGGAAGACTAACAGTGTTAAAGAGCTTTAAACTCCCACCTGCTTCTGTTACAGATGATTTAACAACTCCTTTAATGTACCTCACCTCTACACATGTTCTAATTTATGATTCACCCTGGCTCAGAGATGAATATTCCCATTAGCCGACCTGCCACTGAATTAAATTAACTGTCTGAAAATGTGAGCAGAATTGTCTGATAGCAGACAGGCTTCAGATGAGGAGAACATTGTTAAAAATCACTTAGAGACACTAAATATGAAAATGTCTGATTTTTACAAACTCATTAGAAGTATCACAAAGGACACCGCGGTAGACACAGCAGCTTGACACCTTTCACAGCCAGTCACTGAAGGTCTTTCTGCACCCAGAGGCAGCCTGCAGGTTTCAGTTCAGGCTTTATAAATGACAAGATGTGGCAGCTGAGGCACTAGCCCCCTTTCACACAGAGACAGCGCATTCTCCGCCGTCGGTTGTTCACACAGAGCCAAGCATCTCCGCCTTAAGGACGAACAACTGCGTAATTCACACAGAAAGCCGGCGCTGCGGCTCCTAAAGAGGCATGACGGTACACGTCATGACGGGGCTGACTGTCGCTGTGATTTTTTTTCAACACAAACACTTTGTGAGTTAAGGCTGTTTGCCGGTGACAGACGCTGTTTTTCGGGCAGAAATGGAATGGTCCAATACGACAGGCCGGAGGACAGACGCTTCTCCACGTACATCTGCGGTATTTTTTCCTCATATAAGTCGCCAAAGACAAAGACAGTTACTATGTTACTTTTGTTTGGTCATGTAATGTTACTTTGTGGGACATTTCTATCCATTCATACTGGTTCGGTTTGCCAATACTGCTCCTTTGATACTACCTCCAGAGGCGTATCAGCACCGGAGCGAAATTTCCCCCCTCGCCACCTCCGAGACATTCACACAGTGCAGCTAGATTGTTGCTAATGCTAACACAGCCTGCACTTTACGATGCCTTGTCATCTGACAGTGAATTTTCAATATCAGCAAAGTCATGCACTAATAATCTTGGATATGGATTTCAACCTTCCACCTTGAGAAGCATGTTGACTTATGTCATGCCTTTTCGTGTTGTGACATTTCATCCACATCAGCACGTCGTCGGCGCATGCATCATTCTATATAAAACTGCAGCGTTAACCTGCTTCTGCAACAGTTTAAGCTTTTTTCCCTCCTTTAACATCAGGGGGCCAGCGACTGAAACAGAAAACCACAAACTTCCTCCACCCCACATTTAAAAACATCAGTCACATGGCTGGCTTACTGAAACCAGTATCTGTAGCAGTCACTCGCTAATGAGCCCAGAGGCCCCCCGGCCAGCTACTGCACCACAGGTCAACAGCAGGTGGATAGAGTAGTGTGCACTCTACTGTATACAGCGTGATCCCGCCCCTCCCCCGGCAGCTCCACACAGAGCTGCTGTCCAAGAGGCTACTGTTACCTGGTAGTACGCAGTCAAAAATAACGGCTGTAATCTCTGATTACGCAGCAGGAGCACAACTCTGTGTGCTCTTCCCCGCTGACCTTCAGCTGATGCAGGTGACAGGATACAGGAGGAGACTCAAACAGTTTCACAAAGGCCTCATGTTTAATTTGTGCTTTTAAAAAGATCAATTCTTGTGGGTGTACACATGTCATGAGCCTATGTCTTAGTTTAGTTATTTTATGTTTTACGTTGAAAGACTGCTGTTTTGCTTTACCCTTCCTGTCTGTGACTTTTCCCTCGCCTGTTTTTTGTGTTCAGCTATGTTTCCTTAGTTAATTAGTCCCTGTTCTTTTATGATACGTGTCCATATGATCCTTCCCATGCATTCTGGTTGCATCGCGCTTTGAGAGATGAGGCTTCACGTTGCCTGCTCTGGCTACTTTACGCAAATCAGGGGTATCCAGCATAATTCCACTGGATCTCCTGAAAGGTTATAAAAAGTAACCTCTGTCAAATCAAAATGAGACAAATCACCAACAGCATGGCTTATATCTAGTCTAAAATGTTGTCAGAAACACATATCAGAGAACTATTTCAGTAAAATAAGAAAAACCAAGAGGGTCAAAGTTCAAGGCGCACTGTCATGACAAACTAGTGTGTCCCAATTGTATGCTTCTGCATGCAATATGTACTTTGTAAGTGCAGCTGAAGTACATACTTAAAGTAGAAACAAAATAGTAAGCAATTCAGAACAAACCCAAAGTTTCCAAACAAGCCACCATGTTGGACTGAAATCAAGAAGCAGACAGACCAAAATGGCGTTCGTTGAATCAGGTGCAGCCGGCAAGTGTTTGCGTGGTTGTCAGAGGGTGTAGCCATCTTGGTAAAGGGTGCAAAGCTGGGAAGCGTTGCGTGTCAGCAGGTCCAAAAATGCCCCTGTGGACACGCATCATTAGACAATATGTTTCCCTCTTTTCAGCTCTTCTGTTTAACCTCCTTGTGTCTCTTCTGCATTCCGAGCCTTTCTAAGTCCTGCATTTACTCCTTGTGTCTCATCAGTGCTCCTGCGTTTGTTCACTGGTTCATCTGATAAACATGATGTTCTTGGCAGAGTGTAACATTCAGTAAAGTTCAGTTATGTAAAAGGAAAAGTCAGAGGATGTTCACCAGACCGAACTACACCAGCTATGTCTTCCAGGCAGAATCAATATGCAGCTCTGATATGAACTCATATGCCTCGATCAGCTTCGACAGCATATCCTGCTTCAAACTCCACTTCCATTCCCGCCTCCGTGTGCTGACCTCACCAGAACGTCTCTGTATCAGCCACCTGCATACACAGCTGCTGTTCATTTTGCTCATTAGCTCGTCAGTTAATATTTATATTGGTGTTTTCATGCATTTCACAGATAGTTAGGGAGCTGCTGTATTATTTCAGGCATTATTTTGTGCCTTAACTCTGCCTGCTGTGTCTGTATAATTTCAGCCCTCTTTCCTCTTACCTGCCAAAAACGGTGAGAAAAGACAGACGGCTAATGTCTGTCATTGTCTAACAGATGAATTATATATGAAATCACTGTCAGAAAAGACTTTGCACTTGTCCAGTAACATTAAAAGAGAGGAGAGAGGTCTGTTTTCTTTATCTTGTAATTTTGGTTGCCAGGCAACATTTGCTCATCCAGTATTTTCTGTTAGAAAAAAAAGCTTGACTGCCTGAAGTAATGTTCTATTCTGGAAATGCCTCAATATTTACACACATGGGGGTGAATTGAATTGAAACATTTTTTTTCTCGCTCTTCTGTTAAGAGTCTTCTGCTTTCAGCCACACCAGCTTTATATATTTGGACATCTCAGCTGTCAACAGACTGACAAATCGTTTACATAATGACTTTGTAAAAGCCAAAGGGCTTAAAGAGACACGGCCAGGATCGTCAGCAAGTTTGTTGTAGCCTTCGAGTGCATGAAAATGCAAAAGTTCTTTTACTTAAAAGGCACAAAACCAGATTGTATTGACCTGGGAGGCTAATAGACCTTTCCCAGTGCAGGCTGTGACCTGTCAAAATGCCTGCTGTGAAAAAGGCACTTGAGCAAAGACAGTCTGTCTCTAATGGCTGCACTATAGACCTCTTTAAATGTGACAGCTGAATTTTTATCAAAAGGGCACCATCAAAGGCAAAGTGCCCAATTTTTACATATTCAACATTTGTTTCTGTACCCGCCGTTTTGGAGGTAAAAATGTCTGAATCCGTCAGTAGGTACGACAGAGAGAGACTCAAACACTGCTGTCATGACAGTGAAAGGCAGAACTCAAGCACAAATCAAAGATGGCTTCACACTGTTGTTGGCTGCTCTTGTGCTGCTTGAAGCTGCCGCTCACACTTACATTGTGATACAAATTTTAGGCAACACGTCATGTAGCATTCAAATACTGACAGAGGGGATGTTTCAGGCTTCATAAAAGCCACAGTGCAGAATTCCTCTCTGGTCTCACAAACAGATTTCCAATTAACATTAAGGAACGCTATAATACTGCATTTTTAAAGAACTCTCACAGCTGCAACATTATATATTGTTTTTCATCGCTTATGTGCACATGAACTGACAGCTGGATCAAAGCCAGAATATGATGTTCTTAAAACCACCACCAGCTTTGGTGTTTCACATTTCTCCATTCTGCACTGTTCTTGTTCCTGAGTTTCCTGTCTCATCTGGAAATACCTGTGCAAGAGTAATACTAAGTAGCAGAGCCATGATCCTAACGTGACCCAAAACTATTTGTGCATTCAACTCATCTTTAATCTTTATTATTAAACACCAATATCAGACTTTCTCACATACGGCCCCAGGGTCCCCTGCCAATCGGATAAGCCTTTCGCTCACAGTGTTCAAGATGGTTAACATGGCTAACACTGTTAAACATTAGCGTGTTAGCATTGTCATTGTGTGGATGTTACTGTAGCATGCAAATGTTATGTTATTATACAGTGTTGCTCTGTTCCTAAGTATAGTCACACAGAGCGGCATGTGTGGCTGAAGACTGGTAGCCTTCTTTAATTTGCCTTGCTTTTATTCTGATCTTTATGCTACAAAATAAAAAAATGATCGTGTTGATGTTTTCTTAATTACATTTGGAGTACAAACATTAGCAATCACCCGTGATTAGTCACCCAGTCCTCATTAGGTTGCCTCTTCTGTACAGCTTCAGTCAGCGAGGCTCCTCCTGAGCTCAGACTCTGTGAAGTACAGATGGCAGAGTGGGTGACCCGGAATTCATGTGCTCTCTGACCGCTGCCCAATTACCATCCAAACACTGCGGTGAGTTAGGGAGGGAGCGAGAAAAGTGTGAAAAGAAATAAAAAAAGCCAAGTGTAGGTTATATAGCAACAGAGCCATATTTAGATGACGGAGTGGGCTGTAAAGCTGCAGGGGCAGGGGGGTTCAGTGAGATGCACTGTCACCTCTCTGGCCCTCTTCTTGCCACCTCTTCCTGCTCAAACTGCTGCATAATTTATTCCTGAGACTACCTTTACTTCACCCTCACCTCCTCTACTGTGTCTTTTTGTTTAAACAGAAGCCATTAGGGCCTGAAAGACAGCAAATTAAGCTAATGGGCCTTATGCAAACACTGTCCTCTGCTATTCAAAACAATAGATCGTGAGGCCCCCGCATGTTTCAACATGGGGACATTAGGACTGGATCAGATAGAGGACATTGCTGATGCTCGGCTGAATCTTACACATTAAACACGAACATACCCCATTAATGTATGCATGAGGCTTCTGTAATAAGCCGAAAATGGTGTCTGCTGGTGTGTGTGTCTGCTGGTGTGTGTGTGTGTGTGTGCGCGTGTGTGTGTATGCGTGTGTGTGTGTGTGTGTGTGTGGTGAGACAAGAGATTCATATGATGGGCTGCAGCTACACGAGAGTTACTGGTAACATTTTTTTCCTGCCCCAATGCATTGTTTGTAATCAATAAACAGTTGTCAAATAGCAACAAAGACTAGTGTTAATTGTCACTTAATTGTCATTTAATCTTATCTGCCTTACTTTCACATTTGATGCAATGTCATAGTTTGTTGGCTTTTCGTTTTGTCACTGTCTGTTTTATTTTGTAGACTTTATCTTCAGGTGTCATGTTTTTACTTTCCACTTCCTGTCTTTGTCTTTTTTCCCGCCCATTTTCCTGCTCACCTGGTTCATCTGTTGCCCGGTCCTTGTGTGTCCTCTGTGTTCCTGATTTGTTCCCCATAGCACTCGTTTTTGTATTTTTTCACCACTACTGGGCTACCTGCTTGAAGGTGTGTCTCAAACCAATGATGCGCTTATTCTGATCCCCGCAGTACCATCGGCTCCACTAATTCAGTTACACTTTTCATTTACTGTAACCTCTTCACAATAAAAGCTGCCTGTAATGTGGTAATTTGAAAGTTTTAATTATGAAGCAGCATTACAGGAAACATTATGTTTTCACCAGCAGTAACTAAACATGACTCCTACAACAGCAGAAAGTGAACACAATGGAACAGTAAAGCACAGCCAATATTTGAAAGAACAAACGGGACAAGTGGAACTAAAGGGATTCAGTTAGAAGCTACAAAACTACTGAGAGCCGAACACACAGACTTTTAAAAATGTCTTTCTCTCAGGTTTCCTGCACAGACATGAGGTAAGTATTGACTCGAGCAGGTGGGTGCTTGATATGGGTTTGGTTGCAGTCACAAGACTTTACCACAGCCCACCTTTCCTTACTATGCCCTACTCCAGAGCAGGTCCATTGCCGGCGTGGCTGGGCTCAACTTAGCGCAGTAAAACTGGTGATGGAATAGCAAATCAGCACTCGGCTCGGTTTGACTGGGTGCGGCTAACATGTTTGTGGAAAAACGGCCTGTGTGCAAACACCTACTGTACATGCTTTAACTTTTTTTTTTAATGAAAACCAGCTGTACACTGTTGTTTTGTAACAAACGTTACTCAAACAGGAGCAAACGGTGCATTTGTCAGGATCTATTTGCAGCTGAGGATCAGTACACATTTTGTGCTCTCGTCAGTATTGACAGCAGTAGGTCGGTGTGTGTGGGATGGATTTAAAATATACTAAAGTACCCATGTTAATCATAAGGGAAAAATATGTCAGCCAGTGCAACAATGGGGCTCACTGATGTACTTTTTATAGTGTCAGGACAACAATGGAGCTCTATTGCACAATGGGATAAGCTATATAGGGCTTTGGCTACACAGATACTTATTGATTGATTTCATTCACTTCAAAAAATAAAATATCCACAGACTTGTTCTTTAACATTATGGAAAGAGACATCACAAGAACCTCAGTGTGTACGGCTCGACAGAAGGTAGAATATATAGATGTGTATAAATGTGTGTGTGTGTGTGTTATGTATAGCATGTAAGGGCCTGGAAAAATCAACTGCAGCAGAGACTAGGGTGAGACGGATAATCATGCTGCAGGTGTAGGACACAGCTGACAAATGAGCAGGAAGCGTGTTTGAGAGTGCGTAGGTGTAGCCAAGCGCTCTCCAGAAAAGGCGCGCAGGCCGGAGCATAACATCCATAAAAACTCCTCAAATGGGCTGCACTCACACTCATTTCTACCATGCCCACTCATTGTGCTTTACATAAGCACACACACACACACACACACACACACGTGTGTGTTTGTGTTGAGAGAGAGAGAGCACACATTACTCATTTACACTGGGGGATGCCGTCACCAGTATCCATCAATCCATGTACGGAGACCCTGATGCCCCTGGCAGTGCACGGTCCAGGGAACACACACATACTCACACAGGCCATTACACACATTCACGCTCACCTGATAAGAGAGAGGCAGCGATAGAGAGAGAGAGAGAGGGAAAAGACTGAGTTGCTTGTTCCGTTTAACGACCCCCGTAACTTCCACCTTGCTTGATGGATCGTTATCACTGGCAGGGCCATGCCATCCACCTCAGGCAAGGACACCCATCTCTGGGTGGAGAAGAGAAAGCTGGAGTTGCTGGCATGGAGTGTGAACACCTGTGCTGTGAGAATGTGCAGTTGGGAAGGAGGAAGGAGCGTGTATTAACATGAGTATACTGTATGTGTGTATGTATTTGACCACACTGAGGTGACAGCAGCAGTCAGAAGACGGATGAGGGGCATTGTGTGCAAACAGTCCACTTATTTAATGTGGATTTGTCCTCGGGGCCCTGCAGAATAGAAACTGCCGCAGTGGAGTGATCAGATATGACGGAATTTGCCATTACACCTTAGCAGGGCATGCAGATTGATATGAAATACTAGTTAAAGGGTGCCAAATGGGACTTTAATTATAATAATGGATTACAGTGAGATTCTTAAATTGCACTTCTCTCCTATGCAAAGCAGCAACAGTGAAACCAAAGGACACAAAAGGGGTGATTAAGAAATGTGTCTTGCCATGTGCCATGAATGTTTAATGAGAGAGAACCGTTCCAGGGCTTATGGACGTAAAGCCTTCTACGAAACAGGAGCTAAATAATTGAGGATGTTATTCTGCATGGTCATGTCCCACTGACACGGAGACTTTGACCTTACCTGGAGCTGCAGCCGCATATACAAAGGCAAAGCGGGACAATCACATGATACTCTCCTAACTACATGACTGATGGAGATAAAACAACTTTGCAACATAAAGCTTAACTTTCGTGGTGTGTCTGAGTTTCAGCCGAGGTCTAAAACATAAAGATGCCTCAACCTGCCTCTCTCCATTCATAAGAGACAGACCTGACCTCCATTGTTTAGACATAATAAACTCCTTTTAATTTGTCCTTTTAAAGACAAAAAAGACAAACATGCAAAAGAGGCGATAATCTCCATGATATTCTAAAAATACCATCTGCACTAATGAGGTCATTAATCACACTAATGAATGTGAATGCATTATACGAGGACAATTTCAATATATATTTGTATAGCTTGTTTGCAGCCACGCGATCCAGATGAAGGAAGTGAACAACACCGGCAGGGAATCGTTGGGAATGGAGGAATGTGAATTTGTTGACGCCTTAGATGGATCTGCACACGGCAGGTATCATCAGAACATTTCTAGACACATTGGATTATGATCCCTACACTACACGGATTGACCGATTTGCCTGGCGTGGAGACAATCAATATCAGCAATTACTTGGTCCTGCAGACCTCCTAACACACAGATAGCCACGGCTGCGTCGACAACATCGTATCGAAAGCAGCATTGAATGACTGCCGTATTGTTTTTGCCCTGGTGAGTGTTTTTGAGACTCGAAAGTAGCTCTTTGTTCTTCAGTTGTTTAGGAAAATGCCACAATACTGTTTTCGTATGAAGCTCTAGAAATATTTTGCGTACTCTGACACATCACCTTACTTTCCATCGGCATCAGGGTGAGTAGATATTGACTGTATTTTCATTTTTGGTTGAACTTATCCTTTAATCTTTGCATCATCTTGAGTCAAACTGAATCAAAACTGCATCAGAAATTTGATGCCCGGTCCAATTGCATAAAAATCTTACATTAAATTACACCAGTACATTTCAGGCTCTCGGCTCCTTTGGAATAAGAGAACAAGGCGTTAGACCCGCCATCCAGTATCGATACTAAATGAACACTGAGCTGCCGAATCATTACAGAGGCTACCACTTTCTCCAATAACAGTAACTAGATCAGACCAGAATGCACTGCGTCTGAGATGTGTTTCCATTTAGGAAAGTAAGTAAATAAAGTAAATAAATAAGATAAAATACACACTGCATATGGTTGAATGAAAAGAAAAGAAAGTTATAGCACTTGTTCTTATGAAGCTTTAGCCTGACAGTAAAATTATAACCTCTCCTTACATTGCAAATATGAAGTAGTGTAGTGGGCGCTTATTCTTATGTCCGCTTATATTATGTCTGTGCACATAATCTGAATAAAAACTTCAAAGTACAGATTACAATACTGTTCAGTTTTTATCATTCCATGTTTCTTCATCATCCAAATCATCCAGTCTGAGTCATATCAGAGAACAGACCAGTCGGGTCTGTAATAGCTTTTGTTAACTCACTGTGAGGACAGGGTCTGACCTGGTTACTGTTTTATCACTTTGTACAGAGGCATGTTCACAGCTAAAGGTTAAAACTAATATTGGTGGGATCTACACAAATACGCCCACACAGTCCCAACCAATCCTGGCATAGTCAGTTTGAGTTAATACAACAGGATCTGTGGCTCAAAAGAACATTAAGTTCGATGCCACTCTTTCAGGGGCCACCGGCCGTCACTGTAATGCAGGATGACACTTTTTCCCCCAATCACACACACACACACACACACACACACACACACACACACACACACACACACACTCTCGGTGGTGGTGCCAGTCTAGGCTCTGGAGCCCTGAGCAGTGTGTT
>OMLP01017603.1:16497-45274 GCA_900302685.1 Spondyliosoma cantharus | reverse complement strand
GGAGGAGGGGGCAAAACAAACACTCTGAGGCATGCCCAGTTACGCTCAGAGACACAAACAGTTATACACTGTTGTGTGTGTGTGTGTGTGTGTGTGTGTGTGTGTGTTCATGCTGGCGATGGTCCGAGCAGTGCTGAACAAACACACACACACACACACACACACACACACACACACACACACACACACACTCTCGGTGGTGGTGCCAGTCTAGGCTCTGGAGCCCTGAGCAGTGTGTTGTATCGGCACATGACCCAACACATTTTCATTAGCAACGTTTTGTAACAGTAATCCATTACTGTGCTCCATCAATTTAGGCCTATTACGTGGGTGGCCGACTTATTTATCCCTTGCTTATTTATTTCAAGGCCTCATGAGACTTGAGAGCTCACAGTAAATAGACTAATGATGATTAGAAAATCCAATTTCAGACATTAATGATTCGCATCAAATATTTGATATTATAGAACTGAATGCTTTTCCATTAGGTCGACAATAATTTGTCTTTTGCTGTGAGAGAAAGCATGAAGTTACGCCCAGAAGTCACGTTCAGGCTTAAATCTTACTGACTGGATAAAGCCAATACAATTGGTACCGGCTGAGCAGGTAACTTAAAGGCACAGTTCATTCAACATTCCCTTTTAGCCAAGAGACTGGAAACAGCAAGCTGGATTCTGGAATTAATAATAATGATAATAATAATGCATTTTATTTGATGGCGCCTTTCAAAGCACTCAAGGACACCGCACATAAAAACAACAGAACAACACAAAAAACAAAACACAAATCGCACACTCAAGCACAGTTGATGCATCCTAGCTTACAGTAAAAAATAAAAATAAGCTACCCTCCTTCCAGTAGCTAAAATGTCTGATCTCTTGATGTTACTCTAAATGTTAACAAACTGCTGTCTGGGAAAGAAAACCTAGAAAAACAACTTTTAAATGCTTTTTTCTAGTTGCTTTTAGTTGTGTATTTTCATCTGCCTGGACTCCTCTATAGTTGTTCTTTCAAAGTGAGTAAGTACTGACAGCCATGACATTAAAAGACAGCCACGAGAGTGGAAGCCATCTTGTTATCTAACTCTAAGCGATGCCTGCTGTCCCTTTTTAAACAGCAATTATCTCTCAGTCATATCAGAAGTGTCTGTGTCACTTCTTTTAAATAACACCATGACATTTTGGCATGAAACAACAACAAAAGATAATGGCAATATGAAGTCATCTGAGAACACGTGTGGCTTTGCTGTCCTTCGCTCGTCTGCCTGTTCATCCAGCTCGCCATGAGGACAAGCTGCCACTGGCAGCTAGCCTATTAAATGGCGATCCTCTCTTTAAGCCCCCGTGATCAGAGTGTGTCAGTCAACCAGCAGTCTCCCTCCCCCCGGCAGCCTCTGAGGCTACTTGCACGACTTCAGCAGGGATGAGAAGTGACAGACCACCAGGAAAGACTGGACCTAATTGGCAAATTGGTAGAAAGGACAGATTGTTTGTGCTCAGTGAGCAGATCAAAATGTTCATTTGTCCTTGTCCAAATCTTTTGGGACTGTTTTTAAAAAAGAAGGATTTAAAATAGAATTTGTTATTCGGGTGCTGCCCTGACTGTGTCTGGCAACTACTGATACATTGTCTGATACAACTGTATAATTCTCTCTTTTATTTACATTATGCTGCTGAAAGAGAACTGGGGGCAATTTAACACAGAGAACCTCTGTTGTTTTCCCTCCTTCCCAATTAGTTCAGACACAGTAAGCCCCTGCAGCTGTAAATTGGTACAAATAATGACAATTCATCATCCGGCCGCAGTGCTCACGGCATTATAAGCAAATACTTGGTAATTTCAGTGCAGCTTTCCCGTACAAAAGTAAGAGGTAATAAATCAAGAAGCAGACTCCAGTCTCAAACACAATTACCCATAGAGAAGTGATTTTCTATCTATGCATGAATGCTACATCATGTCAAAGGTTAATGAGAATCATTTTCACAAGCTTAAACGACTAGCTGCCCCATTAGCAGCCAACTTTAATCCCTAAACACAGAGGAGCCCCGAATATGACTGTGACCCCTCGATTTACAGTCATTTATCCCATAAGTGCACAACTACATCTGTTTATCCACATCGAAAAAGCACTTTGCAGTTTACACTCAGATAGATGGCACAGAGACAAGTGCCAGAAATACAAAGTCATCAAGAGGTGGAGGTGAGCATGATCAGTATCTCCGCTGGCATCTATTTCCCGCCTGGCTGGCCTGCTTGCCGTGTCACCAGCCATCACTCCAGCCCAGGCTCTTTTCATGCCAACTGGCTCGACTCGCCGTCGCTCTCACACTCGCTGCCATGTCCAGAGAGGCAGAGATGGGACATATTAGGCCGGCATCGCACGCTTCGCATCATCACACACAGACAGTCGCAGAAAAACACACAGAGATTTACGTGTTCCAATCTACATGGTGGAAACGGATGAACGCACAGAGATGCGGAAAGAGCGAGGCATGCATATTCACACACTGTCCTCAACCTGCGGATGAATGTGTGTGAGTTGTATATTTAAAGGTTAGTGTCTTGGGGACACTGACCTTCAGAAAAATCCTTCTGTTTACCAACATCTCCTGCATGGAGAGCAGCTCACGATCAGAGGAGGGCACAAACAAGAGTATCGCATATATCAGATACACTGTAAAAGACGTAAACTCTCATTGTGAATTCTGACCCCGACGCTTTCCTTGTCCTTTTCCAGCCCCTCAAGGTTGAAGCATCATAGGCCTAAATCTGCTGGAGCCTGCTCTAATCCTTCTTGAAGCCTGCAGGCGGTCCATGTCCTTCTCATTGGCTTCATTAAGAGGATCCCTGTCCTTTCTACTTCCCTTTCACTGCCTGCTGCCTGCTCATCAACCAGGCCAATTACAACCAGTTATCTGGAGTCAACGCGTATCTGAGAGGGGTCACGCTGTGCCTTCCCCGTCCTTCCAGAGGAAAGTGAGAAATGTTATCTCCGCGTAAGCGCCGATGCCACTCATGTCGGAGTCAAACACAGTGGAGCGCTCATCGTGTAACTATATACAAGCACTGAGTATCTATATACATTTCTCAAACTTCTTGCGTGATTGGCGAAGTTAGAGTTTCAGGCGGCAATCTAATACTGCCCTCACAGTCCCTTGAGAAAGAATTCTGACTAGCAGCGCAAGTCTGCGAGGGAGCAAGGGGAGCGGTGTGCAAATTGAAAGCAATCCTGAGGCCTGTGCGGCGCTGCTGCTGGATTCACATCTATTCATAATTCATCGCACGACAGCAGCGAGGTGGGGAAAGTTCTGTCCGTGTAATAAACCAGGAAGAGACGTCTCTGAAACGCTGATGGAAGTGGGCAGATCCACCTCCCTACTGCTGAAGGTCCCAGGTGAGAGCGGCACTTCTTATGAGCGGGAAGACAGATGGAGTAGATAGCAGGGAGTCAGCGTATTTCACATCATATTAGATCCTACAGCTGTCCATCCACAATGCTCAAGAGGAGACCAGCTGACTGAGCCACTGTCGGTCTAACATGAACCGTCAAAAGCCTAATTGGAGAGTGTCCAAGCATAGCTAGCAAAGGCTTTTATAGCTCACACGTCGTTTTTTTTCCCAATTGGAGCCATTTAAACTCTCGGCTGCATGACCATAAGAGAGTCAAACTGCTCAGTCCTCTAGTGAGTGCACTCACTAAACCAAAGGGAAAACGCAGGGATAACTACTGAAGCTTAAACCTGAAATGAAGTAATTTTGGACGCAGTGGAACTGAGCTGTGAACACGACATATCACCATTTAAAGTGACGTAAAACATATATGGAGCACTATCATTCATTTTTGACTGTGTATCTGGCCATCTGATGGATGAAAGGACTATTCACTCCACCTTTAGCTTTGTTTTTTGGTCTCTACCAACTCTTGAATGAAATATTTGTCTCATTAGCCGTAATCGAAAAAATGTTCACAAACTAGTTGCTAACTTGTCTTGCTGGTGACGCAATTTTCCCACCAAAGTAAAAGCTTGTGGCAACACCAATGGTACCTGGTACACTTTATAGAAGAGAAGATGCAAACTATCTGTATAGTGCTGTATTAATTTACTGCTAATGACAACTGAACGTTTCCTACTACTGCAGCCTCACATTGACAGCATTTAACTAGAAAAACACAAGTTGACTCTTATTTTGTAGCAGGTTAGTCACAGGAAATGCAACGTTTTTAGTGAGTTTAGCACCGCTATTATTTATCAAAATGCATCTTCAGAGCAAAACAATGGTAATCGGATCAGTTGTAAATATATCAGGGAGTAGTTTTATTCAGTTTGTGGGAGTATTTGAACAAGTTTTGATGAAGGGTTGCACCTCCAACTTCTCAATGATTAGTGCAGTACCAGCAGACTACAGAGCAGCTTCTGTAAGCCTCGTCAATTAATCCAACACAAAAGATAGATTTGTTTTTAATACTCATTATTTAATCATCCATTTAGATCATCTTTTTGTGAGCAGTGGATTTAATACACAAGAAATGTGTCTTTGGTTGTAGCTGCAACTGTGACAAGTTCAAAGAAACAAATCAATTCAGTCGCCATATTTCAGATCAGATCTGAAGCGTGAACATAACCAAAGCTGAAAATGTAAGTCGCTCATGGGACACGTAATGCCTCTAGCCGGTTGATGTTGACAGTTCTGGAGTACAGCTACAGTAATTCAAGACGACTGACGATGACAGACAAGACAGCTCAAAGACCACGCTCGCTAAGCTCAACTCAACTGAAATAGACAACGTTATGAGACTCCGAAAAAGTTAAAAGAAGTTCACGAAAGAAGACGAAACTTCAGATACAAAAAAGCGGACACATTTAAAGGGGATCTGCAGAAGCTTTTCACCTTCAAAGCACATGTTCACAAGTACAGAAGTTCACAGAAATGTCTGCGCTGAAACACGCACAGCTTGTCTACTGACAACACATACTGTAAACTGTGGAGGTGACTTTGGTTGTCAGGGGTGTCGGCTGGCCCTGCAACAGAGTGGCCACCCATAGTTATGACACCGGGTTGACCTGAAGAGGGGGAGGAAACAGTGAAACTGAAGACGGTGGACGTGGAGGACCTACAAAGGACAGGACCCAATGGATGACACAAGATGAGACGCCGTTGAACCTGCTCTCAGGCCAGAGGGGTCCTTGCTAGCTTAGCCTTGCACAAAGAACTGCAAACAAAGTGAAACAACCATTCTAACTCGATCCAAAGATAACAACAGAGTTATGAGTTGGAATATCTTTGGGCTTGAACCGTGAAACTTCCTGGATTCTCGTTGTCCTCTATGACGTTACTGCACCAAACCAAGAAATGCTCGAGCACACAACCCCACTGTAAACCCACAATTTGATGTATTACACTTTTTTATTTTATTTGACTGTTTCCTTGTTTCCAGTCCTTATGCTAAGCTAACTGGTTGCTGACGTTAGCTTCCTATTCATCAAACAGACATGACAGTAATTTCTGTGAGGTGTGGATGGTATAAACATTACTTGAATTCTTATAGTGATCAATTATAAAAAAGTCCAATATGTAAGAATTGGCCACCTGTTGAATTCCCACGCCAAACCAATAGGGGGCAGCATATCAACGACTATGTGCTGCTAACTGTAGCTGCCGTTAGCGGCAAAGATAATTTAACGGCTCATTTAAATATATTTCATCTTAAAATTAGGTGTTACTGCATCATTTAAGTTGATATATTGTGAAAAAAAAACGTATTTCTGTGGACATTTCATTTGGGAATAGCTTCTATTTATTCACACTGTCTGCAAAAATGTACCAAAATGTCAAACCTTTCCTTTAAGATCCAAGTCAGAGCGAGGTAGACACTTCACTTTGGCTAAAGATTGGTAGAAAAAATAATGACAGGATAAATATACTGCAACTGTACTTTCCTGCAACACGTGCCTCATCAGCTGCTTGCAGATATGCTAACCACATTTTGTGTCACTTAGTCAAGACGCTGAGGTAGCACAATGTGAAATAAAGCATTAAAGCCCGTCATACATTTGAAATTTGAAGCTGGCTTTTTCTGTCCCTCTCTGCTGTAACATGAGGCTGGCTGACATATCTGACCTCTCCTTCACCCCCCTCATCTTCATCTGTCTTCACTGACTCTGAACTGCACAGGCTGATCGTTTTCACTGGAGGAGCGAAGAATCATGCTGCCGCGTTCTTATCGTGTATCGTGTAATTTCATGTAGTTAGCCACATTAAAACTCTTCACATCTGAGAAGCTCTGAAAGGCTTTTTCACCATCCAATCTCTCAGCTGCTTAAAATGTACATCTGCTTTAAAATGAGGGTTCACAACCTCGAGGCCGTTTTACACGTGTAGTCTGTCCCTGTGTTAATGGGAGCCGAGATCAATATTCATGGAAATCTGTAATTTCATTGCAATGGCAGAGATATCATTGTGTTTTGTAAAACAAAAGTTGTGTTCTCATATGTTGTGTTTTCTGAAACACGTGGTGTTTTTTGAAACAATGTGTTTTCGGAATTGTTGGCTTTTATGAAATCTTGTGTTTTTGAAATTCACAGCAATTGTATTGGTCTGCATTGCACATGTATAGAATATTGTGGACAAATCATTGGATTATCTGAATTTGAATCTCAAGAAACAAAAACTAAAATGGTGTTTTGAATATTTTTTCGCCTCTTGTTAAAGTATGGAAAGCCGCAGCTGAAAGGCTTTGTCAATGTTGCTTCTTCAAAGACAATTTACACCTGACAAAAAGCTTCAAACTCCCTCACACATTACCATTTTGAAGAGTCGTCTCTCACTTGGCTTTCTTCGTATTTCTATGATGAATACAAACAATATAATCAGAGTTTGAAAAACAAAACACAGATTGCCGAAATGTTTCAGGATATCGAGATCCCTCACAGCTTTGTTCTGACTCTGTTTCCTAAAATGCAGACAAACATTGACTTAGACTCTTCGTTTTGGAATCTCATTACTGACACAAGCAATCTTGCAGCAAATAAAACCAAAACAATTCCAAAATAAAATAGGCCACATCTGTGATCAAAATCTTGTGATTCTGAATCAAGGTGATAATAGCTGTATCCACAAGTGTCCCTGACCAATAACGATCCCTGTCTGACACACATGCAGCCAGCACAATGGCCTGCCTGGGATTACAGCATAATGACATCCTGATGAAATGTACTGGGCCATCCAGCTCTGTCTATGTTATGGTCTGTTGTCCATATTTCAGCTGAGCCTGTTTGTATGGCCTACTTCACTGTCCCACCCTCTAATCCTGTGCCGTTGGGAACTGCCACACTGCCCGGTCCACTTCCCCTTCTCTCCTCCACTCAGCTTTAATCTCGCTGCAGCCCAAGACAGCGAGCTCTGAATTGGGGACGGCTGATTGTCGCAAACAGCCTCGGCTAAAAATGCGACCACAATTGTAAGAAGCAAACCGGTTGGACAAACGGAAACACTGGAGTGGAATCTTTTTATTTTCTAAAGAAACTCACAGCCTTCACATCAATGAAGGGAGTAGTAAAACAGTCTAATCCGGCTCTGTGTCTGCATGCTCATGTGCATGTCTTCCTCTTCGCCACTCTGAGCCTAATAATGTGAGAATAGCGAGGTCTGGGATTGAGGCGTAATTATCCAAGAGTGTTAATTACAGGAAGAATTCTGAGGCAATTATAGGATCTCAAGCAACAACGCTGGCACTGAATCTGCTCGCACGGCACGCAGACACAGAAACGGTCTCACGGCACACCACAGCAGCTAATTGTTGATTAATCTTCAGTCATCAATATCACGTTCAGTGCTGTGCATTCACAGAAAATGACTGCGAGAAACCTGCGGAGATAATCATTCATTTGTAGCAAAAAACGTTAATGTGCTCGTTCTCCCTCATTTTCCTTTTTGTGCTGCTTAAATAATGAGGCATGTTTGTTTATAGCTATGAGCAGAAATTGGAGAAGTAGTAGCTCTCGTATCTGTGCCATGTCTTCTGAGAGATTAGCTAATGAAACAATGAGCTCATTGTTAAAAGACGTCAAGTGCTTGAGAAGAGGAGGCGGTGGCGAGGAGCGTGCACGAAGGTGCTGACCAGTAAAAATACAAAGGAGTCGACAAAATATGGAAAAAAATACCAAAGGAAATGGAAATGCCTTCAAGCACTTATCAGACACACAAAAAAAGTTATAAATAGAGGCAAAAGAAGAATGACAGATGAAAACAGAAAGCAGAGATGTGAGATGGCTTAGGGAAGGTGATGAGGGATTATACATTTTGACAGAGCCATGGAAGGAAGAGAGCCTTAGAAATGGATTTGTGGAAAGGGAGGCACTTCAGAGAAACATAGACTGTAACCGTCTGTGTGTGTGTGTGTGTGTGTGTGTGTGTGTGTGTCTCCTTGGATGGGTGGTTGACAGCCACACTCTCTTTTATCTTTCTGGCGTAAATCTCAATGAGAGAGAGAGAGAGAGAGAGATTCCATCAACGAATGTGCTGCTGCTGTCCGCGCAACAACTTTGACTAATAGGCGCACCTAATAAACGACGTGCAAGCTGACTGTAAAAGAAAAAAAAAATAATTCAAAAAAATCACACGTATGCACACAAAAATTGTCCTAAATGCATAAAAACTGACACACATGCACAGTCTCGGCTGACGCTCCACAGGGAGTTAAAAGTGAACCTTAGCGAGTGACACAGGTTGTCAGTGTCTGTGAGGAAGGAAGGCTTAGTGAGAGAAAACAGAGGGAAGGTGGAGGAAGGAGGAGCTGGAAGAGCAGATTGAGGATGAAGAGAGGGAGGAGATGGCGACTCAGCTGCATTCCCCAATGGCCTACAGGAGGAGGAGAGGGATGAAGAGGCACATGCTCCCTCTGCTCTTCAGAGCGTCATCTCAGATTTTCAGTCTCTGAATTAAAGGAGAAACCCCTGAAGAACTTGAGGCAAACAAGAGTAGAGGATGGGCAAGTGTCCTTGAAGGGGATCACCACACCATCTGACCAACCAAGTCTGAGGCGGAGCACAGCACCATGGCCAGCGAAGGGGCCTCTTTAACGTCTCCAGGTACAGCTATGGGCGCAGAGTAATTGGGCCCTGTCTGCACTTCATGCATACATCTGTTCTGACATCACACAGGAACCCAGCATCGGATGTAGTGGGATGAAACAGCATGCTGGATGGAGTAAGAAACACACACTGCGCCGCACCAGAAAAAAGAAAAAAAAAAAAAAGGCCTCGTCCATGCAAACAGACACAACCACAGCTACATCCTGCCGCACAAATTATTCACGGGCTCTTTTGAAACTGTTTACTCTGACACACAGGCGCTGCCTTCCTCACGCCGAGACAGTCGAGAGATCCAATGAAAGTGGTTCTGATGAGACGCCTCAACGTGAGACAAAAGCCAGAGGCAGCAGGAGGGTAAAAAGAATTCTTTGAAAGAAAGCCACGGGTGTACACTATATGGGACAGAGGCAAAAGGAAAGCTGGCAGGGTTGCCTTTTAAGGCGATGAGGCGGTTCTGACAGCGTGCTGTAATACAGGCCGACTGTCGTTGCAGATCGAGGCGGTCACTGATTCTGTGATCAATGTTTCTTGAAGAAAAAAAAAAAAACAAGAAAAGATGAATAATTCATCCCTAACCAGTGACAGGCTTGTGAAGACGAGTGGAGCCTCACGCAACGCTGTCTCAACGCCTCTTTACCAGCTCCCATGATAAATTCATAACGTTCCCCTGATGTCCAGAAGCGGATTGTCCTCTTTACCTCAAAGTGTGGCAAACAGCACAAAATCAGGAAGTACACCTGTCAGACTGAGGGGATATGACAGGAGGGCGGTAAATAGACCCAGACGTGTTTATGTACATATGCGAGCCAACAGTGGCGCGCAGCGATATTCATAGACACGTAGATCCACAGATTGTGATCTATCTTGACAAACACAACCCTTTATTTTCAGTCACAGCATGCAACCCGCCCCCACATATAAAAATGGGCCGAGAACAAAGACTATTCCAGCTACTTTGCGAGCAGAGTATAGCCTCTATAATGCCCCAAACATCAGAATGGAAACTCGCCACAGATGCGAGTCGGTTCAAAGTAAGAACCCTCCGCAGACTACGTTTGATCAAACACTTCTGACAGGCAAACCCAATCTGTATGTTCCCAAACACACAGAGCGGGCGAGAGGAAGACGAGAGGAAGAAGGCGAGGGAGGAAGAGCAACCACAGTCTGTTGAACACAATCTCATCACACCCATCTGTCATGCTTACATATGGACTCATACAGCTGCAGAGTTATTGGTTCAAATGATGCAAAAACAAAGCAGAAGAGAGGATTTTTCTTGCAGGCTTGGATAGTGTTTTCAAGCTGGAAAAAGGCTTTTGCCTAAAAGAGATTTGTTGTGCACTCTCTAGGGCTGCATGAAAAGACCGCTTTTCAAACGCTACATGCACAAACACATCAAAAACGCCTCAAAATTTTAGTCCGGCGCTCTCAAACCAAACTTACATCATTAGATTTCCTCTAAAATTCTCTGAAATTAAAATCATTACCAACATCATCTTTACTTTTCATCAACTGCCAAGTTCATTTTTAATTTTTTTTTTCGTACATATCATACAAAGGGAAATAGCCAGCGAGTGAAATCATATCCGTTTCTCATCAAAACTAAAAGGTCACTTGAACATAGCATCCCAGCTCAAATTAAGATCTCCATAATGAATTCGTATGTTACACGTTTTGTCAGCAGGCAGATGGTCTTAACACCTTCAAGCCACAAGCTCAAAAGCACTAATGAACACAGTCATTATAACAGGACAGGACTGACCTCGGTGGACCTCCGTATCATTAGTGAGTATATTAGGGGGGAAAGAATGTAATCCCTCTGGTGATCAAAATCTGAAATGATTATGCAAATTATCTCCAGCATGCATTTAGCTTGTAGCGGTTAGCTAGTCGTAGTTAAGCAGCCTCATGTAAGCCCATCAGCTGTTGTTGAACAGAATGGAGAAAACAACTAGTGCAACAGTCGGCCGAACATGTGTGACTAATACGAGAAATCATCCCGCACAGAACACACTGGAATGCAATTATTTTTTACACTCTGATATTTTCACGTCTTGAACAAACAAGATGATATGTATCAGTTAGTGCGCATAAGAGCTGCTGTCAGGCAGATTTTTTCAATTATTGGAAAGGAAGGCAAGCTGTTTCCCTGTTTCTAGTCCATGTGCTAAACTAAGCTAAGCTGACCTGCTGCTGGCTGTAGCTTAAAGTTCCCTTACAGAAGGATGTGATATCTGCATATTTACATGATTCCTGTAGAACAGTAAGCCAGGGAGGACTTTTGTGGATATTGATTGGTATTTGCAGTTTTCTGTATTTCCACTTTTTTCGTATGTGCATCGCTGAATTTTGTTGTTTGTTAGAAGTTGTCTTCTTGTCCATGTTTTCTTGTCCTCCTTTGCTGAGTCAGCTATTAAGGCTGCTAGATGCACGGCTAACCGAGCTAACCAGCTAAGAGCTACAGTTGTCAGCAGTTAGTGGCTACTTTAGCAACAAGTAAAGCTATCTGTCCATGAGAAAATCACAGTTAATCACCAAGTGTTGAGGCAGGCCAAACGGAGGACATCACAAGAAAACCATAGAAAAAGGAAATATGATCCAGTTTCACACGACTCAGTGAAGTAAGTTATTGAGTTGCATCTTTAGCAAATACTGGTTATGAAAGCATCAAAAGAATTAGAGAAAGCATTTAATTGGTGAATGAGTCGCCAGCTTTTTTTGTCATTGTCAGATACTAGTGTACAAGGTGACAATCAGACATATTTGAAAAACAAAACTTCTAACATCTATTTTTATTTCATAGAAACTGATACTAAATGTTCTTCTCGTCTAATTCCAGAAAGCAAACAAATGAGCCTGTAATCTGGTTAATGGTGAAGTGTTGCTCTATAAAGCAAAAATCGCTGACTTGGAATGACACCTGGGCAGGGTCTAAATGCCAGCTCTCGCCCTCCAGTTTCATGCCTCTATTCTTCCGTGAAGCAAACAATCGACAAAGCACACATCCAAGCTTTGCACAGAGGACACAAAAGCAGCACATGAAGCTACAAACACAAAGGGTAGATCAAGCGAAGACAAACTGAGAGAGCAGCCTGACTGCGCAGTTCTCAGTTCTACTGATCTCCACTCCACAGGAAAATGATGTGATCAACTGATTATCTGATTTACGCTCAATGGCTGAGTAATTTATAAAAGTCGGCTTTGGTTCTGACGGTGTGATCCACAGAGCAGAGACAGAAGGGCTTATTGGGGTTACGGACTGATATGAAGATGCAAAAAGGCATGAATGTTTAATCTTCATTTATACCGACGGCTCACTGGGACATTTAAAATAGGTCCGCGAGGTTCAAAGACCAATTTCTTAATGAGAGCAGAGGAAAAAGCAAAGCAGACATCACTTGAGAGAGCTCCGTAAACAAAACACACGGATGTAGATCTTGTGAGGACAACTAATCACATTAATCTCGATCTAAATGCATCATCATCACCCCGCGCACGGCCGACTGACTGCTTCGGAGCTCAGCTGAGTGGAACACGCTGTTAACTGTTGTGGACGACGGGACTCATTTGATGAATGATTAATTAATCCAGCGCTTAATACCCTTGCACAGAGTTAAGTGTGTCTGACCACACCCACACGTAAAGTTCTCATTAGAGCCGGAGTCATTAGTAGGTTCAGGACTGAGGGGACATTATGACAGAAAAATGCGTCAAGCACTTACGAATCAATTAGGAGAGGCTGGTATTGTGTTGAGTGACTGCGTGTGTGTGTGTGTGTGTGTGTGTGTGAGCGCGCAGTTATGGGCACCAAACTTAATTAGGTATTTTAATCAAATCACAGAATGTTCCTTTTTCCGAAGGCCACGAAGCAGTTCGATGTTTCAGGGCTGAGGTGAAGAAAAAAAATGATGAAGTGCACACTGCATGTCATACGTTCATCTAATCTTTTTTCTTACAATTACATAATTGAAGAGAGCTGATTAAAGAGCCATCTCACACGCGGGGCCCATGGCGAGATGGTATGAAAGATGTGTGTAACATGAGTCGGCCCACAGGACGCAGCTGGTTCTTCATGGCGGTTCAAAGTACAGAATGCAGCGTCTGCCCGGCTCAGCTGCTGCAAATGAATGAAGTAATAATATCTCTGGAATCTATCACTGGACTATAGGAAGTAAACAAGTGATTGAACGTTCGTCTAAATTTACACTTTTAGCCGCATGCACACTGAGGCATTCGTTTTTAAAATATGGACCACAGTTTTGGCAGAATATAAGCGCACTTAATGGTGTGAGAGTTATGGGCGAAAAAGATTAAAAAAGTGGCTTTAAAGCAAAAGAATCCCCACTGGAGAGGGAGACAAACAGCTCTCCAACAACCAGGTGCCCTTTAGTGCTCGGTGATTATACCGTTCAAAGTACTGAAGACAGGAAAGGTCACATCTAATTTAATCATAGTGTATGGATTTTGCTGAAGCGGCTGCAAGACTTTGACTGAAGACAGTCAGTTTGTTACTTTTAATGCATTAGATAGTGACTGTAATGCTGGATGCTGCAGGGATCACCTGGGCTGAAGATGGATGTGCTGCATGTAACGGATACACTGCGGTACAAATGCCCTTTCCTCTCGTTATCTGCCTCTTCTCGCTTCCAGTTCAGTAGGTGACCACCGCGAGCGATGCCACTGAATGAATACTGTCTGTATCTTAAGCTTAGAGTAGTGGTGACATGGCAGGAAAGTTCCCTGGAGATTTACTGAGTTTGTTAAGTCCTGTTGAGACACGAACATGGCTTTTTGGAAGACCGTATTTTAGTGTTTTTTTTGAGGACTGTTTCTGCTTTGGAGAAGACGTATGTCTGAACGATCAACATCAGCTGATATCGATCATCATCAGTTTGAATCATCCCTTTTGTAAACTGAATATTTCCAATAAACTCCGATAGATAATCCAAAATGATGTATTAGGAATGATACGTAATCCATAACTGTTATTGTGACCTAGATATAGAGCCTGAAACATAAAGGATTTTTGGGGTTGATGCTGACACTCGACATTAGGGATCGAAAAATTCTGATATTGATATACAGTA
The DNA here is from genome assembly GCA_900302685.1 of Spondyliosoma cantharus. Lineage (NCBI taxonomy): Eukaryota > Metazoa > Chordata > Actinopteri > Spariformes > Sparidae > Spondyliosoma > Spondyliosoma cantharus. The sequence continues at coordinate 31,095 of OMLP01017603.1, read as the reverse complement.
TGGCACGAGACACACACATGTTTTGCAATGATCCCAAAAATGTGGTTATCAAACACTTGTGACAAATCAATGTAATGGTGGCAGGATTTGGTGATATCAGCAAACCGACATATCAGTCTGGCTCTGCCTAGTTACCAAACATTACATCTTTGGTTTATTTTAAGTTAGCCTTACTTATTTATTATTGGTGTGATTGAAATGTATAACACACACAAAAAAAAATTGGATTGCGGCAAGATTCCATTTTTTACTATTATTTCTTAATGAGTTATTATTTCACTGTCATTTACATCTATTTAAGTATTAAAGCTGCTGTGAGGGATACATTTCGGTGTTCAGTCAGCCACCGTGTCTCTGTCCATGTCTGGTATCCCTGTCCACTTTATCCAGTCAGGACAGAGAACTGCACACGGAGGTGGTCCTGTCTGCTGGGGGGAACAAACAAAGAGCAGGATCTGGTCCAACACCGGCAATGGCAGCTACTAATTCCAGTGCCGGGCCAAGCGATGAAAAACGTTTGAAGAGAACAAAGAGGCAAAGGGAGCTGCCTCGAAGAAAAAGAAAGGAGTTGTGCCAGTGTGGTGACGTAGGGAAGAGGGAGGGGATCGCTAACTGCAAAACGGACAGGAAGTTAGCTAAAACGTTGATAACGCTTACAGGTGCTTTAATTATTATTGTTTATGTGCAATATTTAAGTTACTTCTTCACGTCTCTTTGTCTCTGAGTAACTTTATTTCCTCTTCTGTGTTTTACAGGGGACAGCAGAGTTGTGTGTCTCATGTGAACCCTCAGAGGGAGAAGACGGGCATTCTGTCTTGCTGTGTTGATTGAAATAGATTATTCATGAGAAACTATAGCCCACTTTAGTCGAAATCAGTCAATTAACTGCTGGAGTCAGCATTAACAAGGTGTGTAAACCTTGGCCTCGTGTTTAGATCACGTCTAATGCTGGTAGGGATGGCACCTCCACGTGAGAGCGCAGACAAGAGCCTCACACTCCATTTTTCCTCAGCAATCTCAGTCATGATGGTCGATCCGTACTGGGCAGGATTGTTTTATGGCTGCCCAGTCGCAGCGCTTCGAGCTGCCAGTTGCAATAGAAATACATAAAATGAAATGAGCCGTAGAGAGTGACAAGTATATAAACTCCTCAAATACCCCGCGCTTCATCTCATAACACAACTCGGCGCGGGAGGCATTTTTGCTCTCTGTTACACTCAAACACACATGGCTTCCAATTTCAGCAATTGCACCCGAAAGGTTTTAATTGTTGATCTTTCAAATGGACATGAAGCAAAAGATGCAGTGAAGCCTCTGAACTGCACTTAAGTGTGGATGCACTGCCTACCCACGCTCATGAGATCCCTTGGCTTCCCTTTTTAGTACTTACATAACGCTACGGCCATCTCATCACACATTCTTTCATCCAGAGACCTCGGAAAAAAAACCCAACATAAAATATGCAGCATCCAAAAAGCAAAAAACTGTTTATCTCACCCCGCCGCTTCCTCTCTGTATCTCATCTGTGCCGTGGCCTCAGTCTTCCTGAGCCGGTCCAGTAAAAGTCGCACAGGGCCTATCACCGGCTTAAATGGGCCAATTTTGTTGAGGGTGGCTTCTACAAACATCGAGAAAGAATGAACTTGGGAAAAGCATTCAGAAATGGAAAGAAATGGATTAGAAAAGCCTATGAAAGCCATCCTGGCGCCTGTGCTGGATGATACTGTAGCACCATGGCGGTGCGTGTACTCAGTCTTACAATGTATAAATAGACTCCGCAACTGGAAATTTATGGGAGCTAATATAGTTCTAAATTATGGACAAATACATTTTCTCAGAGAGCACTGGCATAAATTGCATCATCTTCAAAAAGCAAAAACATATTCAGCGAAGATATATTGACTCCTCAACATCAGAGCAGTTTCATTGCTCTGCTGTGCTCCATTGATGGATGGCTTTGGCTTTGATCCTGTTGGTTTCATAAAAACATAACAAAAGCCCTGTAGTTGCCCGTGGCTCCATTAGAGTCCTCTAAATAAATGACACTACGGTGACAAACTGCAGTGCGCAGCGCTTCATGACTGCACTGCCTTACTAATTTGTCGAGAGCCTCAGCGTAATTTTCACAGGTCAACGGCACGATTTGAATAATAACTCTTATATTAAGCCCTGGAAAAACATACTTGAGTCTAATTTCACTAAGTAATACTAAATTACTTTTACAGATTGAGGTCCTTTTTTTCTCAAAAGGCAGTGATTGCGAATGAGAGGCGCTTGTGCCAGACGGTGTACTTCTGCAGCTGCCGGGGGTTAAGATTGTGAAAAACCAGTGCTGGAAGGTAACGAGGTCAGCCAGCCTCTGTCGTCCCCACAAATGTCAAATGAAGCAATCATGTTTGGAAATAAATGGCTTGTAAGGCCCAGATGCTCTGTAAGCCCTGCATTAAGGATACAACCCAATCTGAACGTCTGTAAGGGCATTACAGGGTCAACTACTGCAGTGCTCCGGGATTAAGATTGTGGAGTGGCTCAGATTATTGGATTAAACAAAAATTTTGATGAGATTAAAAATGTATACATTTCCGTTTTGAGTTGGCTATTACATGTTGTCACATTCCGACTGAGTATGTTAAAACTAGGCTAGTTAGCAAGCAGCCAGAGAAACAGTTCCCTCAAAGTAATGGGGTTGAAATAACTAAAAGTAACTGTTGAAATTGTTTGTTAAATTAGTTAGCTGAATAAATGGTTGAAATACTTATGTTAACATAATGGATAGGCTAAATTGAAGAAGGCTAGTTAGCTTTAAAGTCATTGATAAATGGTTAGACGGCTAAAAGTAGCCTAATGTGTAAATGGTTTAAATGCTTAAATGCTGAAATTGGCAACAACAAATAGTGTCTGTTTGCTTAAAGCAATGGTTGAAATATTTGGCTAAACGCAATGGCTCAAAGTAGGCCTACTTGATACAGGCCAATGGTAGAAATAGCTGAAATTGTTAGCTAAAAGCAATGGATTAATGGTTGAAATAGTTAGCCAAAATAGTTAACTAGAAAAAAAGGTTGAAATACTCAGCTAAATGTAATGGATAGGCTAAATTGAAGTAGGCTAGTTGGCTAAAAGTCATTGATAAATGGTTCAAATAGCTAAAAGTAGCCTAATGAATAAATGGTTGAAATACTCAGCTAAAAGTAATAGATAAAGAGTTGGTAGTTAGCTTAAAGTAATAGATTATTGGTTGAAAACGGTTGTTAACTGCATTGGTTAGGTCAGGGTTAGGGTTAGACCTGGTTGATATAGCTAAAATTGTTAGCAAAAAACAATGGCTAGATTGTTGAAATAACTAGAAGAAGCCAAATGTATAAATAGTTGAATATTAGCTGAAAGTAACAAATTAATTGGTTGACATTTCAGTCATCAAAGGTTGAGATGGCTACAGTTACTGGAAGAAGTGGTAATAATAGAAGGCCAAACATAAACCAACATAACTGCTGACAATCATAAAAACGTGTATAATCAACTTTTATTTTCAAAATTCAATTGAACATGTTTTTCACATAGCCAGCTGTGTCGATGAGGACTTCATCTTACAGGCCGTTGTCACTTCCTCTGACGAAAAAGAGGGAAAAGCATTGCTCTGAGGTAAAGAGGTCAGCCAGCCTCTGTCGTCACCGCATCCAATGAAGCAATCGTGTTTGTAAATAAATGACTTGTAAGGCCCAGATGCTCTCTAAGCTCTGCATTAAGGTTACAGCCCAATCTGACCATCTATAATGGCATTACAGTAGCCGGCGAGTCGGAGGACAGCCAGTACACACGGGCCGATGATCGTTCCAGCTGGACATCTTTACAGCGACAGCTGACATCAGCGTGCCTGCAGGTATCAGACGGCCACTCACAGGGGCACTCTCTCCCTTTTTCCTCCTGCGCTCCTCCACCACTTCATACCTCCTTCCTCTCCTCCTCCCTCCTCTCTCTCCGTAAGAGCAGCGATGCCTTCATCTTGCTGACAGCGGACGCATCTCTGCTTTACTGCCCTCATAAATACTCCGGAGTTGAAAACAATGAGGCCGAGCATTGGCAGTGTTAAGCTGAGGTAATGTCACTATTGAGCACCGCCGACAGCTTTATGTGCAGCAGAGAGGATCAAAATGAGAAGGTAAGTGTAGGCGTAGTAATGGACAAGACTAACTGGCCTGATTCAACAATGCACTCCGACCACATAGACCTGTCAGCAGACATTTCATTACTGACACATAAATCTGCCAAACAGGGAGGCTAAGTGGCACCTCGGGTACCATTAAGTGCTGTTGTATAATTGCGTTCACTTCAGTGCTGGTTCTGTCTTGAATTTTAGACATTAACGGCCGCTGTGCTCTCACCGAGCAGGTTTGAATCCATGAGACCACAACGGCGTATGGTTTAAGACAGCTAGTATGCAATCCCTTGCTTAATATAGATCTGATGACGATGAGCACATATATTATATCACATCTGCGCGATATGGAAAAAGATCTACAGTGTTGGCGATTCGACTCGTGATAAATAAACAAATATTGGGTTAGCTCTTCTCTCCCTCCTCAGCCATCATGCTAAATTAATTTCACGGTAGCTAACGACTAGCTGGGGCTCCATCTGATAGGACTCCAGACTAACTTTTTTTGACCAAGCACATAATTTAATGTTCTTGACACATTATAAAAATGGTTGTATAAGTCTTTTTTCTGAATTTAAATTACAGTTCACCCAACAAGAAATCTCACACACACCAATAAACAATTTTCGATTCAGTTGCGTACGGGCACTTAAACGGGACAAAAGGAACTGGAGATTGAATTGAAGCAACCCTGAAATTAATGGACGACCCGCTCCTCTTCTTGAACAACATCTGTCCAAAAAACTACATCTAGATCCATCTAGGTCCCCATGAGACGCATAAACCCACTTTCTTGCAAAACCCTGTCAGTCTGCCATGAGGTTTTTAATTACACAAATGTACCGTCTGTGAAAAAATTCAACTGAGACTGGTGCAACACTGAACATCCAGCAGTGACATTGGCACACATCTCGAAGGGGGTGAGTGCCCCATGAACGAGTATCGTAATGTCTTAAACAGCGATCTCTGCTGCATGTTGCTCCAGATTACTCTCTACCCTCCTTTCCCATAAATCTCTCCTGTTAACTTTCTAATAAATGCACGGAATGCCCTAAAAGAAACACCCATCACTGTTGTCGACATCATTAAAAGCACAGCAAGTGTATAGCCATTTTTCAACTGCACAATCTCAATTATAGTTTCTTCCTTTGTTACATGTTTTTGTAGGGATTGTGACCTAAAAAATACTCTTGGGACGGACCGGCAAGGAACGAGATTACAGCAAAACTGCATTCAGACCTTACTTATTTGTGGACCTGCACTAAGCGGAGCAGAGCCACAATAAAGGCAGCGAACAGAGCAGGGAGAGGGCTGAGCAAACACAGGCAGAGGCTCAGATGTGTCACACAGACGGCAGGCACCGAGCGCCTCACGCTGAGATGACTGCAGGGATCGACCAAAGGCTGCCTTCCCCTTTATACCCCACGTTTAGATCATTAAAAACCTAATTGAGAAGTGGTGACCATAGACAAACGCATACACACACACAGAGTGGCTATGCTTGCACGGATACACAAGCACACCATCTCAAGGATGACAATATAAAAAAGCACAGCCAGTGGGAGAAATAATGAGTCCCGGTGTCCGTCTGAGTTAGAGAGCAAATCGATCAGCCGGGACTGCACCATAACAGTGTGAGAGGAGGCTGAGCGGGATAAACTAGTGTCACAGTGATCACAGGGTGAATCTCTCGCTCATCAGGTCATCTGCTCAAAGAATACAAGACAGAGAGCGAACTGGATGAAAGGTAGTGGAGGGGGAAGGAACACACAAGAAAAAGGTTAACACCAATGTGCATGAGCTGCCTTTGTGGGTCACAGCGAGCTGTGTAAAAGTGTCAGGCGAGCAGATTCAATGGACCACCGGATGAGTGTGAGCGTGTGTGTGTGTGTGTGTGTGTGTGTGTGTGTGTGGTGGGAAGTTGGGCTCACCCAGGACTAGAACTTGCACAGTGCTCCCTCCACATCTGCAAGGTGCTCTGCTCACCGGTGGACGTCTGCTCTGCCTGGCTCTGTGCAGAATTGTGTTGCTCCTCAAGCCTCTCCAGCCAATGAGCTTCCTGCTCTTCTTCCTCCTCCTCCTCCTCCTCCTCTTCCTCCTCTTCTTCTTCCTCCTCTTCCAGCAGCAGCAGGAGTAGCAGGAGCGGCAGCAGCAACAGCAGCAGCTGGACTGGACCGCATTCACTCACCTCACCTCTCCTCTCCTCTTCCTCCTCCTCCTCCTCCTCCTCTCTGTCTCTGCTGCTGAATTATCTTCCGCCTCCTGAATGGAGTCCCGGGCTCTCCGCTCCCCTCTCCTCCTCCGCGCTAGACGGGCACAAGGAGCTCCTCTCCCAGCGGGCTCCCAGCTTTGTGTCTCGGAGAAGCGGTGAGGGTTGCCACCGGCGGCGGCAGGCAGCTCGAACTGATGGTGCCCTCGTTATTGGATGGCATGTGTATGAGTGTCCAGGCATTTGTGTGTGTGTGTGTGTGTGTGTGGGATGTGGAGCGTGGTGTGTGTGTGTGTGTGTTTGAAAGAGGACCCGGCTGCTGCTCATTGGGGCTCATCTGCACTGTTGCCTCTCTCTCTCTCTCTCTCTCTCTCTCTCTCGTGCACGGGCTGTTTCTGTGCTGCATTCACGTCCTGTGGGGAAAACCGCCAGTCGACTTTCTCTCCTTAAAACAATTCAGCTTTCAGGTGGCGGGGGTATACACTCACACCACTCTGCAGGGACACACTGTATGGAATAATCCACAAAGTGCATAAATAAGACACACTGAAATATTCATAAATCATTGGTAGCTATTTCACCATTTTTATTTTAGTTCCTCTTCATTTATTCTTTTTCTGATATCCTCAGTTAAATAAGAATTCAGCCTTTTTTAATATTTTTTCCACAAACATTTTGATTTCAGATGCTAACAGGGGTTGGCAATACCTTGTTGATTTTAGCCTGCTAACTCCTCTTTAATCATTTATGAATTTACTCCTCAATCGGTGGTTTATTTATTTATTTAAACCGTCTTTCATTGATTTTTGGGCACCTGTGGCAGCACAACAAGCAATAAAGCCAGTCTTGCATATTGATGATGTGGTTAGCAAACTCTTGTTTATTTTAACAGCGCAGAGCGATAGCATGTCAAGTTGTGTTTCGAGTTCAACATTTCTTTTTGTTTGAGCTCTGCAGTGGTCAATTGGCGATTTTTGGCTGGTTTTATGATTGAGATAGCTGAATTTATAGTTATAAATGACTGAATACTAAGCTGAAATAGTTAGCTAAAAGTATGCTAATTTGTAAATGGTTTATAGTTAACTAGATAAATGGTTGATAAGCTAGATAGCTAAAAAATAAAAACAAAAAAATAAATGTGTGATAATTAGCTTTAAGAAGCCTAATGGGTAAATGGTTGTTAGCTAGAGGAAAGTAGCTAATGGATAGGTTGACAGCTAGCTTGAAAGTAATGAATAAATGGACAAATTTTTGATAGTTAGCTTAAAATAATAAGCCTAGGTGAATGTTTGATAGCCTCTTTAATAGTCATGGACAAATGATTGAAATACTAAGCTTAAAAGTAAGCTAATTGATAAATGGTTGATAGTCAGCTTAAATTAATCTATAAATGTTTGACAGGTAATTTAAAGTATTGGATAAATGGTTGATAAGCTTAAAATAGCGTAATGGATATTATTATTTAGCTGCTTGTTAGCAACTGTTTTTTTAGGACACATAAGTCCTTCATAATTAAATTGTGGGACATTTAGTGATGTATTTGATATCATAGAACAAAACTTGTAAATATCTTAAGCCTGTCGTAACCACAGACCTTATTTCAGACGTTTGAGACAAATGTATCTATATATAAATAGATGATAGTGAGATAATGATATTTGCCTTAAAGAACTAGATAAATGGTTGATAGCTTAACGTACTGATAAACAACTGTTAAAACAGTTTGCTAAAAGTAATAAATAAAAGTAGTAATGAATTGTAAACTTGAACCCAACTGAACACTCACAATTCTATTGTAGAAAACAGTATTTAGCAGTGTCAGCAGACACTAATAATCTCTGGCTATTTCACTTAGCAGCTTAAGCCTCACTTCCTTGACCGGCTGGTCTCTCACATTGTCTTGTTCGGTGTTGGGCAGAGACCACACAGATTGGTTTTCGAGTATTTTGCTCTGAAAATAGTTGCCTGCTGTGGTGAGAGTGAGCCAAAATAGTAAACTGTGGGAAACAAAAATCGTATTGTATTTATTAATACAATTATTCATTCATTCATTTTAGGGATTTGGATTTATTCGCAGCTTGACTTGGAGGCTAATGTGAACATGTTTCCTGTGATTGCAAGGATAACTGAACGCGCGTGCGGCATATGTGCAGGTAATAGACATGTCATAGAAGGACATCAGTATTGGTATGGTGTATGCTCACTCACTTGGACTTTGTCATATCAGACTGTTTGAAAAATGAAAAGACATTTAAACACATGCACATCAGGCTGATCATCTCTAAAATGGCAGGTGTACAGGTTAACCATCCAAAACCCCCAGGGCAATATACATCCAAATATAACAGCTGTGTCTTTTATTACTGTTGTTTGATCTATCTAACATTTTATAAAAGGTTTTTAAGACCCTTTCTTTACATGAATTTAAGATTTCTTGTCTTTTACCTAGAATTTAATTCAAAGTGGGTGAAATTAAACGAGTCTAAATGGCTTTAACAAACATGGAGGTCGCCAAGGTCTATTTTTTCAGAGGTATTATAAAAGTTGTAAAATTAATGCCTAAAAGGAACTTTACTTTGGTGCTGTAAACACATTATACACCAAGAGACTTGCTGATCTGTTCACTGTCATGTGTCACCTGTAGTTCCATGCCATTAATCTCCAGACATCATCTGACGAATGGCTCCCGTGCAGTCTTGCTAAGGGAAACAGTAGCCATCCATCATCCACTTGTGAATTCTAGCCGCTAATATTAATTCAATCCATCCGATGGTAGATAAACTTTTAACAAAAATTTAAATGCTTTTCTTTCAATTCATAGTTTGAAATTCACGTTAAAATGTGGTGCCTTAGTTATCAGGGGCTGGTGACGTTTGAATATGAATATCAATTGGCCGACGGACAGACAGAAACAAAGAGACTCCATTGATGAAAGCTCACAAGATTTGGAAAAGGAAGAGATACAAGATGGACAAGATGAGACTGAGAGAAAAAAGGAAGAGAAAAGGTGATGGAGATGAGTGAGGAAGAGCAGGTTATTCCCACTGTACAAGGATAGGATTAACATGAGCTGTTCAACACAAACAAAAAATGACCTGATCCAACTCAAAGTATTCACCTCGGAGACATGTTGATTTCTATTAATAGTGGAACCAATCCACCTAATTAAACAACAAAGCATAATTATGGTGTAATAATGTAGTATTTTTCTGTACTAATACATTAATGTACATCGAGTTCATGTGCTGTTTGAAACAAGTTCCTATAAATCAAATTCAAAATAATCCAAACTCAAACACAGAGATGAAATAAAGAAGGTGAATACAACTGTGTTTAATAGTGGTTATACTCTGGCAGGAAAAGATAAATGAGGAGTCACAAATCACAAACATGTTAATGGTGTCTATAGTGTGAATTTCCCTTTACTTAAAAATTGATTGGTTGATATGTTATCCAGATGTTGTGTGATGATTTTAGCTCATATCTTTAGGTTGTACTGTGAATCATTCATTGCAACATAACCCCCCCGAAGCAAGCTCAAGTCTTGGACCTCTGTATTAATAAACCCTTCAGGGCCAAGGTTAAATCCATTATAAATCATTGACAGGTGGATTGTATTTCATTTCATATTGAGTGTAGAAAGAAGCCTTTGCTTGTGGGACTCGAGCCAAAACACCACATTTACCGTTGGTTTACATCTCTGATGATTACCAGTGAATCTTCACCATACACTGCTGAAGAGCTTTATTGGCTTGTATATTTAAAATTCCCTTACAGGGTGCAGCTTATATGTTTAGTTGCACACTTCCAAGTGGTTGTTTTTAACCTTTAAGCCATTAGTGTTTTTTATTGTGTCCGTACATTAATGCTGAATTATTTTCCCAAAACACCGTTAGCCAGCACAAGCAAAGAAAACAAAAGTGTAGCGTATATTAACACTATAATCGACCACTCAAAAGAAATCACAGCATACTAGAGCAGTCAGCAATATCACATTACCATTTCAAGTCTGAACTGAAGAGATGTAGAGATATGTTACAGTTTTAAGCAGACTGGGCACTTTTTCCCAGCCCATTCATTCTTAACTAAAGTGCAAGGACTCATATTTGACTATTTAATGGGCTCAGACGGCGACATGGAGGGGGAGACTTCTACTCTCGCTCTAGGCATCCTCACACATCTTTTGCATTTTACTGGCTCTTTTTAACAGAGTGTAAATCGGAGCCCGAGGCAGTGCAGGAGTGTCATATCCAGGTGAAAATGGAGCCACGTTTCATCCCATCTACAGTCTGTGTTGCTATCCTCTAAAGCCACAATGGAGCTCTCCTGTGCTGATTTTTTATCTGTGCCGCAGCCACATGTGTGGTTTCTTAACACCAACGGTGTCACTCTCCAGTCTGTCGAGCGAAACATTAAAATGGAGAAAAATAAAAAAAATTTGTTACACAAGCTGAAAATTGCCCACTGGTTATTCCTTTTTTTTAAGCCCAAACTGCTGTACTGCAACAGCCTGTAGTATAGTGACCTTCATTAATGTCATTATCCCCTGAACCATTTCCTTGGCTGGCTTAAGGTAAAAGCTGTGTAGCAGTTCTACAATAACACCACAGCACAGTAATAATCAGCATGTCCTCCGTCGGGCTCAATACCTGAGGGCAGCGGTGAAATCAAGACCGCTCAGGGTACCAGAGGCTTTCTCCAGCTGAATATTTTTAAGGGTTTCTGCACAAGTATTGAGGGGGTGGGTGTTGATAAATACGTTATACATAAAACATGAAGGAAATGTACCTGCCTACTGTGCAGGTTGAAAAGGCTGTACATCAACTCTATAGGACTCTACAGTCATTTGTCAAATTGAAAGTACTGCTTACCCTCGCTTTCTCTGTGGGGGCGTGAGAGGCCCAGTTACCAAAAAAAAAAAAAGGGAAAAATCACAGTCATAGTCTTGTGATTCAAGCGCTGTGGTACTCAGGCAGCTGTCTCAAGCAGTTTAGTACATTTATGTAAGTGCGGTTTTCAAGTGACGGCTCTTACTTAGTGAGCTTTATACTTTTAGTCAACAGCACAAGAAAATAACGTCAAGAAAAGCTGCAAACTTTTGATCACTTGTACTGATTTTATAAATAACATTCATAGTCAACAACATATACAGTATAATGCCATTTGGCCATAAAACATATGTTGTATTAAATTCTGTAGCATATTAAACTGGGCCTACAATAACATGTAGCCTAAAGTGGAATGCATAAACAAGTCAGCAGCAATTGTACCATGGCTAATGTTAAGTGTGTTTGCCTCACTGTCTGCTATTTCTGTGTTGGTTTCTGAGATGGAGAGTACGTCATATTCTCTTAACCGACAAGTTATGAAACAATCCACTGTGGAGAATGTGCACACACTAGTTAGAGGCTGGAACCAACTGTCAGAATTCTTACAGAGAGATAAACCAAACATTATTGATTCATAATCGTAAATGTATATATTGTTAACAATGTTTTTAAAGTTTCTAAGAAAAGTCGATTTAAGTCTAATTCCCAACTCGTCAAATAATGAAGCTTTGCGATTGAAGGGCGGGTCAGCCGCCATCCCTAAGTGTTTGTTTGTGCTAATTTTTCTTTCAGCACCTTTCAGGAAAATAGATGCTTTTATTTTGCACCTTTCTACAAGCTCTGCAGACGTATTATTTCTGAAAAATGATTTGTCTACATAAAATGTTGTATATGACCCACAGGGAGTCCACCTGTGGAAGTCTCAGGCTTCAGAGCGAGATGGATTACTTTTGATACTTTGATCAATGTGTTTTCAAATGATTTGGATACTTGTTTCGCACCTGCAGGAATCTAAAAATACAAACTCTTGGTGCTTTAACAGGCCCTAGCACTAACTGATCAAAGATACAACGATGAGAGACAACAGAGAATCACAATTTTCGCGTAATGGATGGAATATTTTATGGGGCCTTTAAATTGGATTTTGATGTCTGCTGTGTGGAAGGCAGAAGAGATATACAAACGTAAGGGTAACATGAACTGTTATCTGTGCAGAAATACAGTGCTGTCTCAATAAACTGGTGATGTTTGAGTCTTCAGCCATTTGTGGTGTTATTGAAATATTCCCCCTTACGACATTAATCTTGCAGTGTTTGCCACTGGTACGCTGCCACTTCAGGCAGCAACTACAGTAAATTATAATCACAAAGGCGGCTACAAAAGTGAGTCATATTAAGTGGAATACTAATCAGCAGCACATTCTGTCATCTTTCAAAATCAAAAAGTTTCAATAGCCTTTTAAAGTGAGTCTGGAAAGAAGGAAAACAGGAAGAAACCTTCATCAACACTGAGCGAATAAACTTCAACAGGATATTCATCAAAAATGACAATCAAGCTGTATCAGCACATGAAAAACAAATATCATGAGCTCTAAGAACCAATTATTTTACTACAGCATCACCGCCCTGAGCTTTACAGCTCACCTTGACGGAAGGCCATTAGCGAAGACTCACCAAACCCCTCTGCCAGGGTTTATATCTCACCCACTCGAACAGGCAAACAACAAGCTAATGGCCTTGGGTAACTTAAAGCTGTGTCCATTAATTCACACCCACTCACTCAAAACATAAAACATAACAAAGAGTTTATGGGAAGATTTCAGTGAATGGGGGACAAAGAGAGGCTCAGCGGTGGGATGTAGCACATGTTTATTTTACATTACTTGAGTAAAAGAGCATGAATGTCATTTTCTTGTAAAGCAGTTGTGATCATAGGGATTTTTGCCTGAATATATCGGTTTTCTGTAATTCGTAATAAACCTTAAGATGTGTGAGTATTTAGCGCAGCGGCTCCCAAACTTTTTGATTTGTGAAATTACATTTGAAGCAATGTCCTCTCACAATCACTCATCACAGTTTCCATATGTCTTTGAGTTCAATCCACACAACAGGCCAAGAGTGATGACCCCATCTCAAAATGTTTCATGAAAAACAAGATCAACAATTTACAGCCATGAAAGCAGCTTCAGCATGCTAACATGCCCACAATGACGTTTATAACATACTGATGTTTAGCAGGTATAATTATCATGTTCAGCATCTTAGTTGGGTGTGTTAGCATGCTAGGATCCGTTAATCAGCACTAGACACACAGCGCAATTGAGGCTGATGGGAAGGTCATTAATTTGCAGGTATTTGGTCATAAAACAAAAGTGTTGGACAAATTGCGTGAGATGAAAAGTCACCAATATTCAAGGCAACACTTGCAGAAGTACTGGGACCTTTCACTGAAACGGCGTCACCAGAATAAATGTTGACAATGTACGTTTCTGAAAACAAAACAAACGAACAAACCCAGATGGTTAGGGTTAGGAAAAGATCCTGTTTCAGCTTAATACATTATAATGGTGTTTCACTAACCACAAACATGGTGGGAGATGTTTCGACTTCTTGTACAAAATATCTGGAATTCATCACAACAAACAAGTCTGTCCGGAGGTGTCCTTGATTTCACAAGAACAAATGTTCAAACACAGTCTTGAACTGCATCACTGGCTTGGCAGCTCCACCTACAGATATCATGTCATGTAGGGGTGTAACAATACATGTATTTGTATGGAACCGTTTCGGTAAAGGACGTTCGGTTCGGTACACGGCTGTGCACGGGTGAGTTCCTGGAACGGAAGTTGCGTGTGTTTATTTTCCACCTGCAGCTACACGTGCAGCCCGTTTACGTCATAGCTAACGCTAGCGAGAAACCAGAACTTGAAGACCCTCCCTTGTCGCTAAAGTCTCCTGCTTGGGAACACTTCCTTAAATATTGCCATGTCCGCTAACCAGGAAAAACATTCCAATCGCCCTGCTCATCGATCCAAGTCATGTACATGTATATTAATTTTGACGTAGCTTGAACACTTCTATTCCACACAGAGATGCCGGACCATTGCAAACCACTATTCGACGAGCGCTACGGAGCACAGTGACAGTGTAGGTGACTGTGTTGATGCCTGTCCAAAAAAACGCGACTGTCAATAAATCGTCCAAAAGTGCATATTTTCGTCCTTATATCTTTGTAATGAAAGCCTGTACGCACAAATAACTCATGGGTGGAGTCAATGTGGACACGTTAATCTTTCTGGCAAAAAATATGAAGGTTGAGTAAAACTGAACAGGGCTACATGCTGGAACTGTTAGTGCTGCACTTTACTTGTGAAAAGTTTTGTTAAAAGACTTTAAAAAGCTGTGAGG
>OMLP01017603.1:0-15000 GCA_900302685.1 Spondyliosoma cantharus | reverse complement strand
GCTCAGCCGAAGCGGGAAGAAAAACAAAGTGATATAGAAAAGAAATGGGACTGGATTAGCGGCGACTCCAGGACGAAGAGAGGAGAGGGAGACGGGAGAGGATGGAGGTCTACAGGGAGCCCGAGGACCCGGAGGGAGGGGAGGAATGTGTGAGCAGAGAGGAGAAGGAGAAGGAGGAGGAGGAGGAGGAGGAGGAGGAGATGTCTGCTTCCCCCTGAAGACTGATCTGTGGAGAGTGAAGGAAGGATGAAGTGAATAAAGACGGGGGAGACCAAAAGGGGAGGTTAAGCAGCCCCCATGGGGGCTCTGAGGGAAGCAGCAAGGAGGAAGAGAGGAGACAAGATGTAGGAACTCTGGAGACTAAAGACACACACATACACACACACACAATTTCTTTTGGGCGTGGGCAGGACGCCATGTTTGCTCGAGTAAATACTGGGGGACTGTGAGTGTGTGTGTGTGTGTGTGTGTGTGCAATAACGTCCTTTCTTTTCTTACAACAGTGTTTACATAAACAGGAACCAGAGACTGCAGTGGCTTTTTGGGCCTCGAGCAGCTTCTGACTTCTTGCATTATGTCAGGCTGCTCTGAAAATCATCGCAGCCAGAGCTGTAGAGGTACATAAGCTCAACTGTTTCTGCTGGGATTAGCCAGATGATTAAACAGACTGGCAGGGAAAAATACTTTCTGTTCTGCAGAGTCTGAGCACCATCTTAAAAGGCACCCTGCGGAGCTTTGACCTGAAGTTTAGTGCTTTGCTGTAAAGACAAGTGTTGAGTGGATCTCGGAGGGAAATATTTCAGCAGTTGCTATTTGTGATTTATAGCAAGAAGATGAAACATCAGAAGCTGATGTAAAAGAAAAAGGATTTGAGGAAGCAGTGAATTATTTCGGCACGATTGAAAGAGTTATAGGTCACTGTAGGTATTCACTCATGTCCATAATGATTGAGCGATCCTTTCCTAACCTGTAAGAGGAAGTTGTTGCATGTAGGTTTACAGAGCTAAATATTGACGAAACGCATATGTCAAGACAATTCTACCAGCTGCGGGTACTTTTGAATTCATTTATATGCAAAAGAACAGAAAGCTGAAAATACTTCATCTACAGATGCTGAAAAGGCCCACGCAAGGTGCTAGATAACAAGCCAATTATTCACCATAGCAACCCCGGCCAAATCAGGCTCTGGAAATCCCTGTGTCACGCAGCAAGCAGATGCTCTCTCAAGTTGGTTGCTTTGAAATGACTTCATCCAAGTTAACCATACCTGTTGTGTGAGTAGACTATTAAAGGTAAATGGACTGTTCAACTGACTGTTCTGTGATTGTTTTTAAAAAAGATAGTTCATGTTGTTGTGTGAAAGTCTCTCATTGTCTGTTTGTTGCTTGGTGGTTGCCGATGAGAAGTATGCATTTTCGGCCTAGACGGCTTCTCATACCGACAGCCAACACCTTTGGTACAACAGCTCAGTCTACCTGAAATATCTAGTTTACATAACTTAATTCTGTCAACTTTTACTTATTTACTCTCTTTGAAGCTACTTTCTTCCAGCACCAGTGGCACACAGTTCTCTTAAATCCATGAAAAAGAAGGGTCTCATCAAACAACGCATGATGAGAAGTATGCTGATATGAGGATCGTATTTCTTTAGAAACGTATTTGAATGAGTTAATTAAACTCTGCACAGTTAATTTATCCGACTGGTTGTTTCAAGTCAAAAGACTACAAGTTAGAAGAAAAGTCTGATGATTAAAAATTAAAAATTTAAGTTTAAGTGACCTTGAATCATTCAAACTTCATATATGCATTAAAGGAGCTCTGCATTGTGTTCCAAGCCGGTCATTAGTTTATGTTAATGGAATCCATTTTTGATGTGACAAATGTTAGCTGGTATTGCTCTCTGTTAGCAGAGCAGAGAGAGATGCTGAGAAGAGGCACTCAAGAATGTGCATAAAATCACATCCTGTCACGGAAAAAATTGACCTTCACCAAGAACTCCACAGTCCACAAGCTTGATAAGGCTAACAGAGACAGACAGAGAAGGTCTCATCATCACGTCATGCTACAATCTGCTCACATGTGGACAAAAAAAAGGGGATTAATACATGTAAATTGCTATTGTCCCGTATGAACTTTTACAGTGGACGGGTTTCATTAAAGCTATGAAAACACTACATTCAAACAGTGCAATCAATACAAGCAATTTACTTTGTGTATAATAAAACAAGCATTAGAAAATGGCGTTCCATGTGGCTGCTGAATGGATCAATGCGGCTCCCAGGTCGTTCTGATTTTGAGAACTATCAACCAATCGCATCTGCAATTCAATAAGTCCGTCTTTTCTTTATTAAAAAACTTTCTTGAAGTTGTACTTGCGACGTAAATTATGATCAAAGCAAACTTAAATGGAATATCTTCATAACTGAGACAAAGCAGTGCAATATAACCCCAGGGCTGCTCTTTAATTATTGTTTTTCCAAAAGTAGTTCAATACAATACTTTACTCGCAATTTACCCTCGTGAAAAAACAGCAGATTTGACTCTGATGTTACAAAATGAAAACTTAAATATGCAACTTAATCCTCTAGCTGGCTTATTTTCAGCTCTGCCACAGATATATCACCAATGTAGTATTGGAAAACCCTGCAAAACAGCATTATATCCTCAACAACCAAAACTCCATTAGCAACTAATCAATTTTAGTAATACTTTTAGTAATGTCTTTAGTGAACATCTGTCCATCTGTCCATCACATCACTTGTCACAGCTACAGCTGGAAGGAAAAAAATGATGTCCGGGCTGAAATCTGGCCAGCCAACACATTTAACTTTGATACACAATCAGACACGCACAGTGAAATAAAATTGACAGCAAACTGTGTGTTTCTGGGTCAGTGTCAGTCCTGTTAGAGTGAGAGCTCGGTGCTGCACTTGAGAGACGGTCCCAGCCTTTAGTGTTGAGGGTCAGTGCCTCCCAAAAGGGATGTGGACTATCTCCCCGAACGCTGCACACATCACTGCATCACATGAATAACCCCGGCAGCTTTCTGCCAATGTCAGGGACACACAGGGCAGATAAAACACCCACAGCGACAGCAGGGAGAGGAACCAAGAGAGACACGAGGACACATTTGTGACAGATCTCTGATGAAGCACAGACATACAAATATTCATTTTTTTCCCTTCATAAGTCTGCGTAGCTGACAGCGGGATGCTGAGCCGAGCTCCACAGATCCACAGCCATGCAGGCAGCTTCAATGAAATGGTAAATAATTGATTGTTGCCTGGCAATAAGAAGGTAGCAGGTGTGTGTGTGTGAATGCATTTCATAGTATATGACATTGGCTGAGGCAGCATATGAATTCATTAATTAAGCCGAGGCTTCAGGACTAAACCAAACCCTGCAGATGAGAGCAAATTCCCCTGCTAGCTTAGCTAATTAAATCACAGCAATTATTTATAACACAGTCATAAAGTTAAATTAATGTTTAATTTTGAACCAGATGTAGGGAGGGGTGTGTGTATGTAAGAGAAAGTGAGCAGATAAACTATAGTGTGATAGGAGGAGACACTAAAGAGAGAAAACGTGATCGATGAAAGGTGGTGACAGAAATATAAATTAAGTAAAATAGTGCACAAAACGTGGTTAAGGCCGTGGCTCGAGGATAATACACAACAGCTGAGCTTATCCATCATATAAAGCTTTTAGCCCTGAATGAGCTGAGACAGCAAATGAAGGTGCAGGTGAAAATCAGTCACGGATTCGTGCCTCAATAAAGCTGAGGTTGGCAGAAACGGAGTGAGCGAGGCGAGCGGCTGCCATGGAGGAGTTATAAGTGACATGCAGGGAGCTGCAGGAATGTTAACATCATGGATGCAACACAGAGTAAACAGGCCAAGCAAAGTGCAAACTGAATTATACTTAATCACACAATGTCACTGTCATGTCAAAAACCATTTGTCCAGTCTCGTAGCTCCAGGTCATCATCATCCTTGTGTTTCTGTCTCTCTCTCACACACACACACACACACACAGCAGACTGCCGTGGCATTGATGTGTATCAAAAATGGTTCCAATTATTGCACAGCCACGAAAGATTGTAAACAAATGAGATACTTTATCAGCTTTATCTCACTGACAATGCACAGCTGGATGTTTGTTTCCAAGCTACATGAATTCATATGTCATATTAAATCAAAAAGGGTGGAAAGTTCCTTTTAATCTCCAAAAGATTTGTAGTTCTTGGATCGACAAAGCAGGGCTGCATGTAGCTGGTAAACAGGGGAAACGACAGCAAAATGCTCATTATGTTTAAATGATGTGCAGTCACCTGGAGGGAGTTAATTGCTTCTTTCTTTATTTGACGGGCACATTTTGCAGCCTATTCGTGACGCAACTCCCCGTGGCAACACGAGCCTCGACATTATTAAAGCAACAAGCTTGACATTTTGCTAAATGGATCCTTAAACAGCGCCTTGAGTAAATGCTAAAAGTTGAAGCTTATGGGGGAAAATGGCCTTTACAATAAATGCAAATGAAGTGTTAGCTATAGATTCATATTATGTTACAGGCCTACTTTTGTCCTATATGGCTCCTACATATCCATATACAATTACCTCATTGTGTTGTATTAAACGATGTGAAATGGAGATCCTTGACCTCAGACAATTAAAATTCAAACAACTCATCTCTTGTTATTTGGACCATTAGCTTTTGCTGGTACACAAGGTACACAGGCTTTCCACAGTGATTTGACACTCCACCGCTACAGTTAAATACACTCTGTAAATACGCTCTGTAAATACACTCTGTAAATACGTGTTATTTCCAAGTATGAGACTTGAACTAGATATTCTCCAATGTGCCTCCCCTATTCAATTGATTTCTTCTTCAAATCTTTTGGAAACATTTATTTTTCTGTTTCGTTCTAGTTGTATGCCAAATATCTTGGTATATAGTCTATTGTTTGTCTAATTCTAAGGTGCAACGTGTAAGAATTTCAGTTTGAAACATTCAATAATTAACAAAAAATTATTAAGAGAATGTGAAGAAATAACTGTTTTGACGTTATGTCAAATATGTCTGTATACTGTTTGGCAGAGGTATCTACTGAAGTTAGCATGCTAACAAGCTAGCCCTGGCCCATCCTTTCTCGTAATCCCATTTTATCCCTCAAGTATAGTAGGCGATTGTGTAGCCCCTTGTAATTTCAGATGTGTGATTGATAAGTCCTGGTCGGGGCCAATGTAAATCGCCTCCATCCTCTCTTATAGGCTATGTTTAACCCTGGTCCAGCCATGTTCGCTCGGATGCTGCTTAACCTGGGTCGCTTGCCTGCTTGCCCAGCTCCATTTCTGGTGCCCATTACAGCATCGCTCCCCATATTCCCCGCTGTAACCCCCAGCATGAAAATGTCCTCCTCCCAGCGGTCCAAAGCTCCTGTACCATTGGTTTAAACACACAGACACCTCCCCAATAGGACTGCTAGCTGCGCAGCTAACTGAGCTAACTAGCTAACACCATTTACTGCTAGCACCAGTTAGCAGGTACTCTGTTGATAATGCTGCCCACGAAATCAACACATTTTTACATGTTGCACCTTTAAGGTTGTATTTGTTATTGACTGATGTAGTTATTGTGAGCAATAACTTCATGTGCAGAAGAGTCCCACTGTCCATTAGGGTTCCCGTGTTCATCTCTGTTTGCTGGCCTGCCACCGGGGCAGCAAATGTGGAATGTAAAGTCAAGTCAAGTGCTCAATCTGCTGCCCACAACATCATGGTAGAGCAAGTCTGGGCAATCAGCCAGGACTCAAACAAAGTGCCTCGCTGTCACGGCCAACCTGTGTATGTGCTCTGGCTGCAGGGTAAAGGTAAGATTTCTCTCATCCTTTTAAGAGTGAGGACTGTGAATAGATGTGAGCTTTTTGGAAGAAATGTGGTTTAAATCATTCAAAAAATAATTACTAAAATCATTAACAGAATGTATGGAAATTAAAGCTCTCATCTTTGGCAAAGACTTCTATGTTGTAGTGCAGAAATATTGACTGAAGTTAGCATGCTAACTATCCTGTCTCATAATACCACCTTGTGCCCCCTGGAGTGGACATCTTTTCCTGGGTCAAATGACTCTGCAGTAGTCATGCATATCCACTCCAATCAGCAGTGTTGGAAACGTCACACCTGGGTTTAGCCTTCATGTTATTTTTCACTCCTATTCTGGTGCAATGCTATGACGCGTTTTTATGCTCAGGACGTTGGTGTTTGAAAAGTTTCCCGTTCGTATCTGCTCATATATTATCAAGTCGATGTTGAGTTTGAAAGCAAGAATGAAATGAAAGGTAGAGAAAGAAGTAGCCACCGCTACATTGTGACTAGCATCAGTGCACCTTCTACTGTTCCCTGTTGTTCTGAGAATTTGTGACGTTGAACGTGAGACAGCAGGAAAAATAAACAGAAAGCCAAATGTTAGCTCTTTAGCGATAGCCTTTAGAGGCAATTACTTTTACAATGTTACCAGTGTTGGGCAGTAAGCATAACTCAATAACAAGTAGTGTAAGAGATAACAATTTCAAAATCAATAGTTATATTAGAGTTACTCTAATAAGTAACGTTGCATTGCTGTGTTGCCAGATCGTGATTTGTTTTTTTGTCCACGGTAAGCTGTCTTTCAATGATGTGTACACATTGCAGGTCACATCGGCTACTAGCCAAAAAGTTGAACGAAGGAGGGAGGATGAGGGAGGGAGGTATACTTTCAACAGCTGGATGCGTTGTGATTCATTTGAGTTTCACTCTGTAAAAGATTAACATTGTTGTCCGTCGCAAACGTTGTTCGAGCAGGAAAACGTTTTCAACCTCAAAAAATACAGCATCGAATTTACTGAAGCATCTGATGCAGCAGCATAGCAACGTGAAACTGAAGAAAACAGCAGTGCTGACAATGAGGTGTCTACTGCGAATGAAAGAGCACTCCAGCTAAACAACAGAGACTTGATTTCAGAGCAAGACACTTGTGGAGAGATGTTAAGAGGACAGTGAAGAAGCTTGTTCTACGTTGTACCCACACATTTGTATTTCATCTAAAAACGTTCTGCTGTCGTGAACACATATGGACCTTCTCTTTGTCTCTTTGCCTGGTGTGCACCTTGACAACTAGTTTAATCCGACATCCGGCAGTGATGGCTGAACGAAAGAGGAGCATCAGTATCAGTATGTGCAGTATATTGCTGTTCACTATTGTGGCAACACCATAAACTTGATAAACTTGGTTTCACAAAAAGCATCTGGTTGAGAGGCTGCAGTGTTCGCAGTAATGCAGTTTGGCTGATTTTACTCCTCCTGTAAGGTTAATTATTGTTCTAATAAAGTGGAGTCAGTGTTAAAAAAGAGCTGGATTACAGAGGTTGTAGATCACTTGTGGGTGGGAAAAGTAATAAAGTAATATAATGAGTAACATAGACCAAGTGCTAAGTTAAGTAATATTATTACTTTTAAATGCCATAATAAATCAAAAGTAACTAATTACGCTTCCTGTGGAGCTTGTCCATGTTAATGACAGTGTGAATATATAACACCCTTAAGCTTGAGAGTGTGTGTGTGTGTGTGTGTGGAGATTTAACAGAGTAAACAACAGTGAAAGAGGTATTGATGACTTTTTAGCTCATTTTTCAATTTAGATGTCAGTGCCCTTTAAGTGTGTAGGTGTGTGTGTGTGTGTGTGTGTGTGTGTGTGTGTGTGTGTGAGAGAGAGAGAGAGAGAGAGAGAGAGAGAGAGAGAGAGAGAGTCTCCTGGGAGAGGAGGACAGGCCTGCTTCTACATGACACTTCAGCGGGAGAGGAATGTCTCCAGGCTGGGGAAGGGTGTGGTCCTTCCCAGGGAGGAAGGAATAGCACAGAAACTCTGGAGTTTCTGTGTGTTTGTTTTGTGTAGTGGTGCAGGTGGGGCACACACACACACACACTCACCCCCTTGTGTTTTTGTTTTAGCTGTTTGGGTCGCACACAGAGGAGAGATCTGTAGTGAAAGAAATGCGTTACATCTCTTAACAATCGGCAAGATCAGACACCCAGACTTCGACAGCTTTTAAAGCTGCTGATTTCAACACAACTGTGGATTTACACAATTAGATCCAGATGCTATTTCTGTCATACCAGTAACATCCACCATATGCATATAATGTCTTCATTCTGCTTGATTAAGGCACAGCTGCAGGTCATATCACTGTTGGCAGTGAGTAAAGTATTTGGAGTCGCAAGACGAATTAAAGGAACTCACTTTTTCACCATGGATGACTTTCTTATCTCTTGGAGGAACCAGAGCAGCGTGTTTATAATTAGTTTCCAGTGACGTGAAACTGTGTGATTGTGAATGAAGATGTAAACAACGCTTCAAGGTTAGTCATAATCGGGATCGTTATCGTTATTGTAAATGTGCCGTCACGTCAGGTTGTTGTGATAAGAGCTCTGCTGGTTCATGATAAGACGAAAAGTGGAGTTAGTTCCTCTTAGACTAGCGTCTCTAAGAGAGAAACCAGGGTGCGTAAGAACTCTGTGCCTCTTGTGGCTGTGACCTTCGGTGTCTCTTAAATCAGCTGGTCAACATGTTAACTGGCCTATTAACTCCTCACAGGACAAGTAACAGTATTTTGACGATTTTACAGTAACCTCTACACGCAGTCACAGAGCAGTGATGTAGAGTATGTCTTCCTGGGTCTGGGTCACCAGCTGGAAAAGGGATTTTTCCATATCAAGCTCGCTGTTATCCCGACTATATGGAGAATGTATGAATAAATGATTTTACAAACAGCTTTCTTTTCGGATGGTAGCGTCAATAAGTAAATAAGCAGAGAGAGGACTCACTTATTTTCTCTGTTTCAGGCCTAATGTGAAACTAATGCCACGAGCAAGCTTTTCTTATTGTGTTCACAATGTAATGCGATCGTTATCTGTTGAGCTGCAGAGCGAGCATGATGCGAAAGAGCAAATTTCCAGTTTGTCGAAAGGATGGTCTTGGAACATTGGCTCTGCTGTCCAGCTATAAACGAATGAAGCGGGTCCGCCTCTTCCCAGTCCCAGTCTGTCCACAGGTATAAAAGATTAATCAGGTCTGACGTCAGTTGGTCAAACTGTATTTAGCAGCCGTGGTTGGAGTCTCTTTGAGCGGTGCACTGGGATGTGAATGTGTTTTTGTGCACGCTGCTTGAGACAGTTGACAAACCATGGTTTTTATGGCTACCTGGTCTTTGAATGCCTTTTTTTGGATCTTAAAAAAAAAAAGAGACCTGTTTGACTGGCTTTGACACACACTCTCACTCTCACACTCACAGTGCAGTGCTCTCCTGTTCCCTGCCCCAGAGGTATTTCTTGGAGAAGCATGACTGGTCACATGAGGCATGGTTGCTAAGCTGCGGGCCTGAGCCTGTAATGAGTGACCACCTTCATTTGTTTAATGTTGTTTCGTAGACAGCCAGTCCACAGTCTGAAATGCAGTGACGCTAGTTTTTTTTTTTGTGGGATTCCTCCAAAGTGTAACCACATTTATATAGTCCCATAACCCAAGATCAATATTGCTATTCATAAAACTCAATGAATTAGAACCCAGGATTGATGGCCTTATTACCGTTCACTGGTCCATGAGGGCCCGGGAATGGTTAGGTTTCCATGAATTGACTTGCTTATTACAGCCTTTACTAGGGTTCTAACGCTCTGTCCAAGAAAAACACTATTTGAACAAATGAGCCCTGCTGTCGTCTGGTCTGAGCCCAGTTTATACTGGCTTGGTCTGGTCTGCTTTATGTCACAGTTTATTGAGCTGCCTATTGTGGCAGATTAATGAGTAAACAGACTTTAAGCATAGATAAACAATGACATTTTTAAAGGAAAACCACCCGCTTAAGCTTCTTTCAACATGACATAACGTGATGTGAGTTAGTGAAGATTACTACCATGAATCTGTGCTTTGGGAGTTCGATTTGTTTATTTTTAAAAATTCACTATGTCAATTACAGCTGACATTCTTTTATGTTATTGTCCCCCAGAACCAAAATGTCACACACAACCCCAGCCTGTACAAGAAGCCGTTTACGGAATCATATGAGGAGACTCCTCTACTGGTGGCCGTGCTCACCTACATGGGCTACGGCATCCTCACCATCTTTGGCTACCTGCGAGACTTCCTTCGCCACTGGAACATCGAGAAGTGCCATGTGGCTCGGGAGAGAGAGGAGCAGAAGGTAAAGTATCATGAACGCGCAGACTCTTTTCAAAAGTAGTTTAAAAACAACAGCTGAATGTGGTTTGTAATGTGTAATTCAGTGACAGAAGAGTTCATGTCATCAGTTCAATCTGACCAAATGCTCAAAGACTTTCTTGACAAATCTAAGGTGTTCGTTAAAACAGTTTTATTTATAATCCTAGAAAATAATTATGGCCCCTCCTGCTATGTCAGCTATCACAGTGTTTCACACACCTTTCACAATTTCCGTCACACCCTCTGCCACACCCATTACTTCAGGTTTAACAGTAATCATTCACTGTTTCCAAAGATGGCTCCTTCTGAATGTAATGATTTGCTGAGACATGATATAATGAAATCATCAATATTTTCCCCTTTCCCCTGCAGGATTTTGTCCCACTCTATCAGGACTTTGAGAACTTCTACACCAGGAACTTGTACATGAGGATTCGAGACAACTGGAACCGACCTATCTGTAGCGTTCCTGGTGCTAAGATGGACCTGGTGGAGAGAGTTTCCCATGACTACAATTGGACCTTCGAGTAAGTTGCTGTATTGTGGCAAAGGTTGTGAGCGCTTGGTGTCTTCATAACCTCATCAGGAAGTTTATTGATTTACACTATCAGTCATTGACACTATGTTTCTGATAATAAGTGTGACGTCAGCCATGATTCAGATGGTTATGTTGAAATCGCTAGTATCTGTCACGTGACACTGAACAGAAACAAACACAGAGCAGCCATAAACGCAAAGTTCTCCTCAGATGACAGATATAGTATCAATACAATCGAGATGGGACAACATTTAAATGAATGGCATTATAGTGATTTCATTTTTTGTCCCATTTCTAATTTAATTTGCACTTCTTACCTTAAGGAGATGGAAAATGCCGTACATCACTGATCCCCAAGCTGCTTGATTTCTGTGATATTTTAAGACATAGATCACTTCTGTTGGTGTTGGCTGGGTTAATGTATTCAGGCTTTTTTAGAACATTTCAAACAAATGGGGACAGTGCTCATATATCTCTGTAGGCAAATTGCTCTGATAACGGTGAAGGTTGTGTCATATTTTCCTTTTTATCTCATTGGTATGTAGAGTATAATATGCTCCGTTCCAGCTGAATTCCCATTGGACAATAAACTATTGTATATTATCACGGCACATGATAACTGGGCCAGTTAATGGATAACATTGAACATGAACTGGTTGCTGGGCAACCAGGGTAGACGGGCGCACGTGTTGAAGATAAATACTGCTATCAAGGCAGACTCAGGGTAGTAATGTTAACTGTGACTCTGACGTCCCTCTCAGGCACACAGGCAAGGTGGTGAAGAACGTCATCAATATGGGCTCATACAACTACCTCGGCTTTGCTGAGAACGTCGGGGCTTGTGCTGACGCCGCTATTGAATCCACAAAGAAGTATGGAGTGGGAGTGGGCAGCACTCGCTGTGAGCTGGGTAAGGCTCAAAAAAGTTATTCTGAACATGAGGAATGGTTTTAAAAAGTTTTCATCTTGTCAAAGTGTTTTTATTTTAAAAGGGAGTTATTGATGAAATGTATGTTATTTCACACCATCTCAGAAAATATCATAGTTTCATGGTTAAATCTTATTAGATCAAAAAATATTATATCCTAACAGACATGAAACTTGATTTAAATACTCAGTTTTAAAAAGAAATCGCACTAACACAGTAGAATTCAATACCGCAGAAAACTAAATGTCAACAGAATGATACACTGCAACTGTTACACCATTGTAGGCTGCAACCCTAGCTGGTACTACAACGACTGCTCCCTCTGTGGTTGGTCGCTCTTTCAGCAAACAACAGGGTGGTGTCAGTGAGTCTGAACAACTGAAAGACTGAGTGTGAACTATGGTGATGAATTCTGAAAGCTTTGAAGTTCTTAGCACCTAGCATGCTGCAGCCCCCTTTTGAGCTGGGCAGCGAGAGTGCATTTCTTTCTTGATCAAATATTTGTACTCTGACTCAAGCCTTGCCTTTGCTGAGGCATCGCAGCACATGGTGTGTTACTGCCACCTGTTGATTAGCAGAACACTGTGACCCCATTGTTAGTACTCTGTATCACATCACCTGCATGTATGCGTACGTGCTTCTGCGTCCTCTTGGGGGGGAAAAAAAGGGACCTGCTCATACAAAAAGAGCTCCATAGATCTACTGCAAGAAGTAAAAAAAAAAAAATAGAAAAACACTACTGTACTGGCCTCACTGTTCGTTGAACCGTAAAAGAAAACAATTGTGACTTTTCTCCCATGAGATATCTTAAAAAGTTTCATTGCACTGATGGGGAGTTTGTAGTTAAACTGAGATGATGTGATTTCCAGGCAACCTGGACATCCACGAGGAGATGGAGCAGTTGGTTGCCAGGTTCCTGGGTGTTGAGTCATCAATGGCTTTTGGCATGGGCTTCGCAACCAACTCCATGAACATTCCTGCTCTCACTGGGAAGGTATGGAATTTCATTTACTTCCTTTGTTTGTTTAGATCATTGTACTCCTCTTGATTTGATTACTTAATTTTTTCCACATGTGCTTTTACAGTCACATGACCCCCTGTATCCACACTCTAATCGTGTGGGTGCGTGAGTGTTTGATAGTAGTTTTATTGTTAAGGAAAATACTGTTTCCTGTGCAAAGTGAAAATAAGCAACCTTTTTTTCAGATATATAGCCAAGCCTCAAGAGTTCAGGCTGTTCCAGAACACACTAGTTTCCGGCCAAAGCATTCAAAACATTTTGACAAGTACGACTTACTGTTGTTCTAACCCCAGCTTATCACATGAACCAGCCCGTACCCACGTCCCCACGTTTCTTTCCTTACCGATGTCGCTTTAACAGGAAGTAGAAATCTGAGCTGACAGTAGTGTTCACCTTGGGTGTCAAGTAAAACGTTTCCTCACAGCCACATGAGTGAAAAACAGACATGCAGTAGGTCAGGAGTGAAGGAAACAGTAAAGATCCATGCCACAAGTGTTCATACGGTGAATTCTTAACCGTCACAGCTCACATGGTATAAATGTGTGTTGTGTAACAAGGACATTCATTCACTGATAAGAGAGTAGAAGTAGTGTGACCCGTCTGACTGTTTGGGTGTGTTGACTCTAACAGGATATGGTGTCTGCAATACTTCCAGTAATGAGCAAAACTTTCCCATCATTGATATATATCTTTTAAAGTCTTTCTATAAGAAGCTCATGCGCACTTGGATTGTTAAAAAAAAAAAAAATCCCACTTTTTTGTTGGGATGATTATTTCCCAGTTTATTAAATGTAATAAGTGAGCATGATGATGAGATTTTCTTACTTTTCCAAGGGCAGAAATGATATATGTTCATAACTGTGCTTGTAAATGTATTCATGGCAACAGATATACTGAACAGCTTAAACCACTAAGCCTGGATCATGGGTTATACAGCAGGAGACTTTGGGTCAGTCGTCGTCAAAGAGCAAAGTCGTTGCGCAACACTATAAAACTCCAGCATGTGATTTTCTGGGGTATGACAATTACGCAATCAGAGCTTTAAAGAGGATTGAATGGTGTTTGATTTTTCTGGCTAATTGGAGATTGCTGTTGTCCTGATGTTGAAGCTGAAAACACCAGTTAATAAAATCAAAACTGCAACATGAATAATTTCATCTTTTTTTTTCCTTCTTCTTCTTCTTCTTTTAGGGTTGTCTTATTCTGAGCGATGAGCTGAATCACGCGTCACTGGTGCTCGGTGCCCGCCTGTCTGCATCCACAATCCGGGTCTTCAAACACAACAGTGGGTGACCTCCAATAATGAGCAACCATACCGAACAGTTGGACAGTTACTCAGAGCAAATGGGATTAAAGAAGCTTAAATGCATCTTTCAACACGATGAAAATCAGCTTTAATCTGCTTCATCTGACAGGGTAGAAAAATACATTTAACATGGGTGTGTTACAGCAGGTTGCTCCACTCAATTCAAATTTGTCTTCATGAGATGTGTTCACTCACTTTACTTCTACAGTTCAACATGACATGTACTCGAGCACCACTTTGTCTCTTATTTACTATATAGAATCTCACATTAGTGGGTTTGGGGTCATTTTTTTTTATTCTGGGTGAGCACACACTCAGTGCGTTTACATGACACTCGAGAAAAC
The DNA here is from genome assembly GCA_900302685.1 of Spondyliosoma cantharus. Classification (NCBI taxonomy): domain Eukaryota; kingdom Metazoa; phylum Chordata; class Actinopteri; order Spariformes; family Sparidae; genus Spondyliosoma; species Spondyliosoma cantharus. The sequence continues at coordinate 612 of OMLP01017603.1, read as the reverse complement.
TGAATTACTGGGTTAGTCTGACTATGATCAGATTTTTAAGACACAAGTATACACCTTAGTCCGGACCGGATCGAATTTCTATAGTTGAATTAAAACACCTAGATTATTCGATTGATTACTCATGCATGTGCATGTACGTTCCATCAGATTGGATTTGGATTTTGCGTTCTGCCAGGCTCGAGATTTTTTTTCCCAGGGCCGTGAGCCGGAAATAGAAGTAAGGCGGTGGTGGCGTCTTTCCTCCGAAGTAACCGCAAGCAAGAGTGCCATTGTGCATCTAGTTTGTGTAATTATTATGTAAACCATATACGAAATGTAAAGATGTAGCTTCATCTCGCTCTTCGTACACCATCTTTCTCGAATGCCGAGGCAGAGTTTGTTGTTGCTGGTGACGTAAAGAGGTCAGCCGGAGGTGGCTCTATTACCACTAGTTGAAGTGGGTACAGCGCCACCTATCGTACCGGGGTATGACATGCTTCGGCCCAATAATTCGATTTTCTCACCGGCATGTATACTCGGACAATTGCAGTTGTCCGCTTGAGTAGCATAGTCGAACTATGGCTGTAATCTGACTAAGCTGTTCGTGTAGACATAGTGAGTGACACTCCAGAC
>OMLP01017600.1:10566-23140 GCA_900302685.1 Spondyliosoma cantharus | reverse complement strand
CCAACAGACATCTTTGAGGTAAGAGAAGTCTCGGGCTGCACACTAATCCTTCCGGTCATACTGAGTTTCAAATTCGATCTCGGTTTTCTCATTACAGGTTTCGGAGATACTGAGACCCCATATTGGTCAAGAGATAGTTCAGCTAATCTGATGGGGGTTCTGTGGTAAGGCCTATACAAACCAATGATCCTGAATCCATGGGTTAGGGATATTAACAGCACAGAGCAGGTGGTGAAAGCTCAAGAGGGAAGGCAGAGGGCGAAGGGCAAGCATGGTGAATCTAACCTTTACTCATTGTTTTTTTTTGTTTTGGCCAGCTAAGAAACGTGCCTCAAATATCTGGAAGTTCTGTGGTTTTTGTTTTTTTGGAAAAAGTTGAACTGACAAACTAAAAGAAAAAGTACAGTATATTAAGGTTCGGTAAAGAAAGGTTAGGACCCAAAAGCAGACACAACGGAGGCAGGCTGGGTAGAAAACAGTGAGCTGCAACAAAAACAAATTGACAAAAGAGGCTGGCAACAAAACGGGAGTAATCTAAGTAAAAGAAATAAATAAGTACAAACCAGGATTACACAAGGACACAGGCAGCGAATGCATAAAAAACTCAAGGCAAAGACTGGACCAAGAACACAGGAACAAAAACAGAATGGAAACGTGGGGAAACAGGCAAGCTGACAAAGAATGAGGGGAAAACACCGGCTTAAGTACACAAATACACACATAATTAACAGATGACAGACAGGTGTAAACAGAACAAGGGCGGGAAAGAGACAAAGACAGGAAGTGGAAAGTCAAAACGAGGCACATCGGGATATACATACAAAATAAAACAGGAAATAGGTAAAACCAAAAACCCAAACCATGACACAGTATGTAAGAAAGAGGCCTAAAAAAAAACGAGGCCCTGGGGACAGAAAAACTGTTTGTAAATGACCACAAACATACACAAATATACTCGCACATACACGCGGCTTTTATTCTCGCACCGACGCGGACTGCTGTCTGCATTTCATGTCACTCTGATTATGTTCTTGTTCTTTTCTTTGTGCCTGTTCGTGATAATACAAAAATCATGGATTTTCTTCTTCTTTCTTTCTTTTTTTTTTTTTTTTTTTCCATTCCAGTGAGATAGCCTTGGGTATTTATGGAAAGGCACGGTAATTGTATGTCTGTGTGACAAGAATCTAATTCCATCTCATAACAGACTAAAATCCTCCTCATTGGTGTGAGCAGTAAGATCAATACTGTTGACATGGTAGGAAATAGGTCAGGATGTGTCTGAGTCAAAGCAGCACAGGGAATCAACATATCCAGTGCGCTTGCTGTCTTGTGAGGCTCTCCAGCTTTGCAAGGAAATGCCTCAAAAGTGGTGTGTTTGGACGAAACCCAAGCCTAAAACAGTGACTAATAAAACGTTGACGGGCACAAACCTCTAGCTACGCAACCCTGGATAATGCAATATGTCTGGCTAGTGTTAGTAATGTTTGGTAACCCACATCGCCTGTATCCGGTTAATATTTTTTTCAGGCGTCACCGAAGGCGATTCACCACACGCAAGCGCACACACACACACTTGGAAGTGTCTGCGCACATGCACACACATCTGAATGTACACACACACACACACACACACATACACAGTGGTGGGAAGATGACCTTGGAAAGCTGGTCTGCAGCTGTTGTTGCGTAACTGTTCAGTACATCATGTAGCGGTTGCTCAATTTCATTTGTTTGTCAGACACATTAAAAGTCTCCAAAGTGTCTTCTTTGTCTTCTCATTTGTTTTTATATTCCCCGGGACTATCAGGTTGTTAGTTCTATCAGCGATTTTTTTTTCTTTTCCTTGCCCCGCTCAAGCTGTTCAAAGCTCATCTCCAGCAGGGTTCTGACCCATTTAGACAGCTTTTATGTAAGGCGAATTTGAGGGGAAGCATGATGCACATCAGTGGGATGTTGAGTCGAGGCTGACGGGCCGAATTTTTCCCCGAAAAATAGGATGACAAGTAAAAAACATCTAGCTTTTCAGCTGGAGCTGATTTAAGTTTTATGTCCCAGTGCTGTAAGAAGCAGAAAGTTGTGTATCACAGTTGGCAATTTGGCACTGTGCTACTGGGTACTAGACCTTGCCGCGGACCTGTGTGGGCAGATGTGCTGCTCTGATTTGGCTGTAGGCTCACAGTGGCAATGCAGTCTGCAGGGTGGAGATTGCACATGGAAACAGATCAGAGATCTCTCATGCAGATACTTGGGAGGAACATATAAAATGTGAGAGCACAGTGGAATGATAAGCGATACTGAAGAAAAAAAAAAAAAAACCTGTTCGTATAAGACTTGCTTCAGAGAACAGTCAATAGTTGTTGACGTATCAGATTGGAAGTTGGCTTTGTTTGCACTCTATACACATTAGGAAATGGTTTATGACGACAACAACTGACAATTCCTAAAATGTGTGATTGACAGAGTAAGAGTGATGTGTTCATTTACTGCACATGTTAATCACTGAGTGTTTAGTCGGTAACACATGTCTCTGCTCCTCCTGCTCATGCAGTAGAAGTGTCCCGGTATCCACGTCATCCAATCAGGACAAAGAACTCCATAAAGAGGCGATCCTGTCTGCTGATGGCAGAACAGAGTGATCTAGCAATTCCAAAGAAAACACTTGAAGTGCGGTGACGTAGCGAGGAGGGAGGGACAGGAAGTTAGCCAACAGCGGCTTTAACTTCCAGACCCTTTTTTTTTTTTTTAGAAAAACGATCAAATTTAAGTATTTGGTTTCATCACTTACTTAATTTAATAAGGAAATTGCTGATTGTATTTTTTTTAGAGAATGTATAGCATCTCGTAAAGTCAGACATCTGATAAGCCTGTTCAGAATGAATCCAGACCGTCCACTGATGTGCTCTTATCACCCTCTCTTTATTTATTCTATATAGCCTCTGGAGCGTGAGAGGACCCTCTACATCACGGCTTCTCTCTCCCTGTAATTAAAGTCATAAAATGTCCAAGTCCTCATTCAAAAGGCCAGCCCTGTTTGTGATGTGCTGACTGAGTGAAGTTAATATTGTCAAAGCCGACTTTATCTCCGAGAGGACGGCTTCGCTGATTAAAGGTGGCTTTTAAGACAATCTTGTGCTGACATTCACCTGTTTCGGAGGCTAATGCCGTGTTTATAAGCTACCTGACTGACAGCTGCGTCGTCCTCGATGGAGGATCATGCTTAAACCCATGCACGCACGCACGCTCGCACACGCACGAACACACATACGCACAGTGTTAAGACCAAGTGGGCCACGGTTTAGACCCAGACCGTGGGCACACATTGAACTGCAATCCATGGCTACAAGCCTGGCACGCTTAAGCGCACAGCTATGGATTAGCGGTTAGCCCGGCAGTACCCCTTGATTATGCACTTTGTGGTGACAACCTAAGCACGACTCCATTATAATTGACCTCCTGTTAAACCAAGCAAGATCACATTTTTCTCATAATGGTGCCTGTGAATAAACCTTTAGGTTCTTTACCTGATGTCACATGGCATTTCACTCTTCAATTACCAGACAGAGTCAAACCTCCAGCTCCCCAGACTTTATTAACACCACATGCTCTTCGGGTCTCCCAAATGGCAATTATCTCACCATGTTCACAGGTGATTCAGCATGAGTTCCATTAGTCTCTTGGTAGAATGCAGTTGGTCTCTTGTTAGTTTCCAGGCCACAGTACTGACAAATTGGACCAGACTCTGAATCAAATTTGAAATAACAAAAGAAACATCATGGGATTATAAAGAATAGGTTCATTCGAGGTCTAGTGCATTATCAGAGCACAATATTTCCTACTCAGCAAGAATGGTGGGCCTGGATTTCAAATGCCATAAATTAGACATTGTGACATAAATGGCCGAGGTCAGAACTTTCCTAAGAAGACAAAGCGATCTGGTCTAAAAATAAAACTTCGCATCGCGTCAGAAACAAAGACGTATCTCTGTTAATGACAGCTTCTAGAGTGTCGGTCAATTTTTCAACCCACACGCCTTCTTTTGTATGCTTGTTGAATACTGGGCCGGGATCGTTAGTAGAGCTGTTGACCATCCAATCAGGCGTTTCGTATTTGTACTGTCTGCATCTCCAGCTATGGAGGAATACAGATTTCGTCTCTGTTATGAATGTTTTAGCAGATTTCATGCTTTGCATTCATTAATATACTTGTCGAGACAAATCTAATCTGTATCGTTTGTTTTGTTTTGCTGTTCGTCTGCATGTGGTTAGTGTCATTGACACTATTATCGAGACACTCTTGAATAATAGCCATGGCTCTACATCACCTAGTGCAATAATGAAGACTGAAATAACAGTTGGCTGCTTCACAGCGCCATTGTTGAGCTGTCTATCAAATATACATGATCCTTTTCATCCTTTTCATTTGAAAATGTTCATAAATAATAAAAGGGCACTATGTAGTTTTGGAGGGGAAATTCAGAACTAAGATTTTTAATATGTACAATAGTAATAAGGTAATAATACACACCGAGAAATATGTATTTTTTTTTCCTTAACTGAATAAATAAGCCGTTCTCAGAGGAGAATAAGTTCTCCAGAAAGGTGGCAGGGTCCGCCATATATACAGTATGAGATTGAGTTGTCCTTTACGGTCAGTTTGTTTATTTAGTTTATTCAGAAAACAAAAAGGAATAAAAAAAAAAAATCAGTCAATGAAGATCTTTTTCTTCTGATGAAAATGTCTCCCCCCCCTACACAGTCCACCTTTAAAGCTAAAAATGCTGAATAAAAAAAAATACTTTGGACCTGAAATGTCCTTGGACTACAGCTATGTTTTGCTCGTTGGCTTCTCAGCAAAAAATAATAACTGAACAAAAAATGTTTTTGGAAACATACCTAGTTCCAGTAAACCACAGCATAAGTCCAATAAGTGGGTGTGACTGGCATTCATGTGAAGTCGATCAGGATACAAGATTGGCGACTACTAATATTATGTCTCTTATTTAGTCTCGCTCTCTTCACAAAGAATCTTTGGTTGATGAGATTTTAACTCTCACAGATACTACGCTCCAGATCCATTTAGGTGTATTATTCTCGCTTTAGCATGTTATAATTGAAGTTTTACTAAAAAGCCTTCTGTTATTTTGCCATCGTGTCACCAGAGAGCAATCAAGTTGCCTATTTGTGGAGTGATTACAATCACAGAGCTATTCCCTGAATAGAAAAAAACAAAAAAAAACATGTCAGAAGAATTTACATCTCTGGCCATCATTGGAGAGAGGTTCCTGTGGTGCGTGTTGCTCATCTGTGTGATTGATGATAGGGCCTTGCTCTCTGTGGTCTATGACAGGGCCTCAGTGGACTAGTCCCATAGCAACTACTCAAATGTGACAAGCGGACCAAGCTGGCAGACACTGGCCAAGGTGAGAGCAGGACAGATGGGAAGGCTCTCTCCAGAGTCTCCGCCACACAGCAGAACCAAACAAACTGCTTAAGGATCCACTTTAGATTCCCCTCCCTCACCGTTCTACAGGCACGGCTCCTCTTCTGGCTCCTCCAACAGGTCTTTTTCATTTACGTTTTGACACTGGTGTTCTTCACGCTCCCCTTGCTGCGCCGAGCCCCAGGTCTTCAAGGTTAATCAGTCAGGTTGCTTGTATATGCCAGGGTGCATCTGTAATCCCATGGAATTGTCCGTATATCACGGCGAGATTGTTAGGGAAAGCAGGAGCGCAGCCTCTCTCAATAACCCAGACAGTGGACTCATAATGCGTTTGGACAGACAACAGTCCCCTGCGATTTGCTGTCAGATTTTACAACAATGGAGAGAGGTGCGAGTGGGACCCATGTGAGTCACCTGAGCGGCGGGGGGGACGGCAGCTCTCACACCACCAGTCAACCGGGCCCGGCTCCTCCTCTTCACGCCTGAACGGCATCCTAAACATGGCTGCGCTGACCTTGCGAGCAGCCATTAAACACCTGGAGGAATTCTCCCCATCTAATTACATTTGCCACTGCCAGCCCTTCAGTGAAAACAGGGCCCGCTCCCCATAGTGATGTTTCAGGAAAAAAAAAGTGAGCGGTGTCAAGTTAAGTTCATTTTTAATCATCACATGATAAATTGTAGTCCAAAGCACAGTGTTTAGATCATTTGGTAGCGATAACAGACAGGATCTTTGGCAGACATGACACGTACAAAGTAAAAATAGCGTGGATGGTTTCTGTCTCATGTAAGCAGTGGCTCCCATTGTCTTATGTACAAATGTTAAAGCGACGATTATGTAGGAATTGGCATTTTGTGCAATTTGGCGCCACACGCGTGATTTTCATTGATTGACATGGTCCACTAGAATGCAAGGGGCGTCAAATGAAGACAATGTAGAAGTGGCGAGTGGCCACTTGAGGCTGACTCAAGAAGCGAGACAAGAGCGCCATATTAAATCCCCAACTTTACATTAGGAATAAACACGTTTTCTGCCTGGTATAAAAAAAAAATAAAACAGTTTTGGCCTTGAAAGCTAATTTCATGCAAATCTCATGACATCCGTACAAGGATGATTTTTTTTACATAACTCTATAACTCCTGTCAATCATCAAAAATGAAGTATGTGGGTGCTTTGAGTGGCAGCTAGCCGCTAGCTGTCTGGCTAGCTGTCAATAATCATTCAGTTCCAGCTTCGCCTCTTGCTCGGGTGACCAAAGGTCCCAATGAAAAATTTGTGACAGTCCTGGATTAAAAGCAGTTGTCCTGAATCCTGTGTCCCAATTGTCATGAATACAAACCTGTTTTGATTAGTTATTGACTTATGGTGTCACCCCTGCAGCACATGTTTTTTTTTTTTTTTTCAGCTGTCTACAGTAGTGCCAAATTAAATTAAACAGCTACTTGGAGGGCGACGTTACGATGTTGTTGAATAAAAGAAAATAAAAAAAACAGGGACATTAAACCATCCATCGCTGACATAGCCAAAAAAAAACAAAAATCATGACTGAATTTATCATGAATAGTGTTGGGTTATGACTCTCATGTGTCCCCCACTCTCATCTGGTCATCCTACGACTTGCAGAGTTTTTGGTTAGCTCGAACATAGTCAGGGACCGCCAACACGGTGACAGCCAGAACCGCCAAACTAGAGAATCATGGCTGCTCGGACACCTGTGGGTGACGTCCGTGTTTTTTGACATGTCACATGACAGTAACGATGCCCGTCACAACTGTAAAGCCTAAAGGTGATGCTGCCCAGATTGCTTGTTTTGTCTGTACCACAGTTCAGAACCTCAAGATATTCAACTTAACATCACGCGATGACAAGAAAAGCAACAAATGTATCACAATGGAGAAGCAATTTCTGATTTAATTGATTATCCAAATAGCTAATTATCACTCGCTTGACCAATCAAAAGAGAATCTGATCAGTCGGCTCTGCTCTGTGTATGAATTGTCAGGCATGTCTTTTCCAAAAAAAAAAAAAAATAACAAAGTAGGCGAAAGAATAATATTCTTTCGCCTACTTTGTTATTTTTTTTTTTTGAAAAGACATGCCTGACAATGTGGGATATTTACTTTTTCTTAGTGCGCCGTCTATTGTTTTCATTTTCCAGCCATCAGTTTTAGATTTGTAAAAAGCTGAAATTATCCGAGCTTTCTCCAGATGGGGCACGGTATTTATATGCACCGAATCAGACACGAAATAATATTATTTGAAAATTGATGTGCATCTCAGCACACTCAATATGTGTCTCTTTGATTACACAAAACAGAAGACCTTGTTCATCTGGAGCCGTGCTGGCAAAAAAAAAAAAAAAAAAACCTGCGGTGGGTCTGACAGCGGTGGAGCAATTCCAAACGGGGCTCATGGTTGAGTGAGCGAAAGGCGTCGGTAATAGCACTTCAATGTAGATAGACAGGATGCTGAGTAGAGTGAGGTGGGTGGGGAGGGCGGCTGGTGTTCTGATATCATTCAAAAGCCCAGCCATGACTTCTCAAAGCAATTACTATACTGTCATTGTTGAAAATGGGGTGTCAAATTCAGATCACTAAAAAGAATGCAATTACAGCCCGGACAGGAATGACATCACCTTCTATTGTTAACATATAGTCTGAGCGATGCTTTATCTCAATACAGTCACATACAATTTGTCCGGATGAGTGAAAGCTCTGCAAAAATGTAAAGGTTAGGACTTCCACTACCGTAAACAAACTGTGAGACGACAACACAGAGTGGACTTTGGTGGCAGCTACATACAGTTATAACACATTTCTAATGAGTAGAATGAACTAGTCAAACAGCTCTGGTCATGGTTTGGGAAGGGTGCAGGCAACTAATGTTTCTATTAAAGAGCAACTTCACTCTACATCCACGTTATCCTAAGTGTTATACTATCAACATGTTCCTGTCCACCATCCATAATTGTGGACATGAGTGGCATGAGGTTGGGAGCTGAGCTTGAAAGGTTAGCCATTTATTTTGGGTCAAATGTGTAGGATTTAACTGCATCTAGCGATGAGGTTGCATGTTGCAACACCCCTCACCTCATCCTCCCCTTCAATGGCCGCTTAAAACAAGAAGAAAGTCCTTCTCCAGTGCCAGCGTTCAGTTTGTCTGTTCAGGGCTACCGCAAAAATCATGGCCGTGCAACATGGTGGTGAAAGAGGCCCCGCCTCCTCTGCAGAAATAGGGCTCATTCCCCGGTAACAAAAGGCAAACAGCGACTGAGACGTCGGTGAACTTGCGGGTGGGAGAGTGAACACAACTTTGTCACGCAAGGATCTCAATCACAACACATTACAAATGCATCCACAAGATTAGAAACAGTCTGCGGGTACATGTTTAGCTTAACAGGTGGAAATACATGAAAACAAACAACAACACGTCATGATTTGTACTGTCACGCCTCTTTTGGTCCCGCAGTGGCCGCACCCATCTTCATTTTAATCTCAACTGCGCGCACACACACGCAAATTCTGTGACTGCATCTTGTACGGTTATGATGCTTTGTGCCGACAAAGATCTGTCTACTGACAGCAGGTGAAGTAAAAGCAAGCGCTTTTTTTTTTTTTTTTTGTCAATGTTGAACAAAAGACAAATAGCTAAAAATTAACCTTGGTTAAAGTCAAATATCTTTTTGCATGATGTAGGAATGAACCTCTCACCAGAGCTCATGTTATGCAAAAATATTGGAGGCGGATGAATAAAAGCACCCTCAGCATATTGTAACGTTATCTAATGCAACAGCCCTAAAATAAGAGCTGCCTTTTTTGTGAAGCTTATAATGTTCGATTCGTGTTAAATCTGAGTCATAGAGGTGTCAATTCGGCCCAGGATTTTTTTTCAACGGGATACTTTTTGATAATATCTCTCCCTCGCCTACATTCACCTATGACCCTTGCCTCTCTGCGGCACAAAGTCAACCGGCTAGCTGTTTGTAGTGAGCCACTTTTCTTTTTTCTTTTTTTCATGCATATATTTGCATTTGAGAAAGCCTGCTGATTTCACACAATTTTTTTGGGAGACCAGGCTCGCATCACTCGGGGAGGCACTGGTGGGCCTGGATCCTGTGTTTCTTCAGAACACGAGTGACGAGCGAGATTTGATTTCAACAATCTGTTGTTCATAATCACATCAGCTATTTAAAGCACCACCGGGCAAGAGCAGCAAGAAAAAAGTGGCCAGGCTTGTTAACTTTCTCCTTCCACAGGGACTGAGAAAGCAAAAAGAACCATCACAGAAAACGAACCGAATTTTTGCCTATTATTTATCAGAGTAAACATTGGCTTGTCGGAGAACCTGCCACATTACTATATATCTCAAAGTTACCTTCTGGCTGACACTCCAAGCTGCTAGTGTTCAATTTTACCTGGTGCATGAACGGATTAAACTATATGCACATTTTGATCTATATTGTTGAGTGATTAAAACATAATGTAATGTGTCTAAGGGCGGAAAACAAAACGCAAAAAGTGGATTAAATGGCCATTGTTCAAACTGCACGCATGCACGAGCCACACTGCCACCTAATTACCCTCATAGACGTTCTTAACAGACTTTCCTTTAATATCTTTGGCCGCAGAACGACCTGCTCATCGCTTTACACAGTGTGTTCGGTGCGTCCTCTGCTACTGTGTGTAGCTGAGTGTTGCTGTTCCACCAGTGATCACTCCAGATTCAGGGTGTGCAGGTCGAAGAGCCTAAGCCAAATTCTGCACAGCCTGTGTTTCTGTACTTTCTGCCACAGGAGCCTGACAGCTTGAAAAGGGTATTTGTGTTAAACATCAGAGGGTCTGAGGCAGCCTGTTGTACTGAAGGAAAACTTTAAGTCATTAATTTCACACTTGGTAAAACTGACGAGAGTGCTCAGGCTCAGTGTTAGTTGTCAGAATTACATTACACTTAAAAAAAAACATGTAATGAAAATATTTTATAAAAATTCCACCAAAAGTTGTTTTGTACTGTAAGAAAGACTGAAAATCAGTATCAAGCCCAGGACCTGGGAGAGCATGAGAAATGAGGCAACGAAAGAAAGAGAGGGTCCTCATGAAAAATAGAGAAGCAAAAAAAAAGCAAACAGTTTCTCAGGTCGGTGCCCAGATTAATTATTAAAGCGATAAGGGGACAATGAACACAGAAAACTTTCTCAACTCGAGCTGAAAGAATCCGCTTGGAGAGTGATCGCATCACAAAGTGGCATCGGGGACAAAACACACAACACCGTGCCAACAATACCCTCAAAGTCTCAACACAGATTGCTTAAATACGAAGAATGGCCTGCTTCACCAAGTGCCGCCTCACCGAAAAACACAGGTAGCTAAAAATGTCAACAGAGCGATTCATTAATATCATAGCGGGCAAGAGGATTAGTATGCGTTCAGCACTGAAGACGTCCAAGGACAAAGGGAAAACATAGCATAGCAGGAGTTCAAGTAGAGAAGAAACAATGGCAATAATACACCTGGTAAAATGTAATATGCCTGAGTTGGGCAAGTTACTTCCAAAATGTAATATATTTCATATTACTAGTTACTTGCATTTGAAAGTAATACGTTTCTTTACAATATTACCTTCTGCGTAGAGTAATAAGTTGCTCATTACTTTTTAGCTACTTTCACCAAAATAAACATTTAGGACAAGGCATTACAAAATGAAGGTGCGCATGGTTAGGTATTGCAATGGTTTGTATTACTTTTAAATTAAGCTTTTTAATATTTTCACTTGTATTCTTTTAATCTACAAGTACATGAATTTCAATTTACATTGCATTGTTTTAAAGGTTGTCCTCCGTGAATGAGTTTTCCTCAGACACTGAGACACAGACCTCTAGTGACTCATAACTTTATATATTTCTATCCATATTTTTTCTTTCTTCCTTTATGAGTATTGTAAAACATGGAGTTGTATTATTTATTGTTTTACTTAACTGTGAAAGTATTCTGAGATGATGTGACAAATAACAACCATGACGATCCCACTGCAAACACAACTGACTCAACAAATGAAAACTATTTTTAATCATTGAATCACCTGTGGTGTCTCATCTTAAATGAACTATCTGTGGAAATGTGTTTGCACCTTAACAACAGGACTATATCATTAGAGATTTGTTTTTACCTTGCCACGTGATCGAACAGGGATTTTGCTGACAAGCTTTCGAAACGCCGGCGACTCAACTGTAGAAAGAGGCAGCGCATCCTCCACGACATACTCAGCCACCAGCCTCCTCACTTCTCCTGGGTCAAGCATCTTCACCTCTGGTCTGGGGAATCCAACTTTCGTTGTTTAGATTTGCTCGCGGCGTCATCTTCCACTGGTTTGCTAGCAAGAGGTCGTTTAGCCGCTAGCTTAAGGTTGCTGTGCACTCTCTCCAGGTGTTTCTTGAGGTTCCCTCGGCCTCCCACCAGCACATAAAGTGCCCCTTACTGTGAGGTTCTTATCCATTTCTGTGACGAATTCAAAATAGTGTGAGTATAACCAAAACGTTTTATCAATTATCAGTTGTTGTTGCCATCTCCAAACCAAGCAGTCTTCTTCTTCTGTTGATTTAAAACCATATCTTCTCCTCTTTATTTACGGCTGTTGCGCCTGGGTTGTTTTTCTCTTGCCTACTCCTTCCTCTCACATAGCTGAGCCACATTTGGCTTGAGGGAGGAAGCAGTTGAGTAGTATATGGCTCAGTATGGCTTGACAATGTGCATTCTCTCATTGATATAAATACACTGCCTGTTGCGTTTATGTATTGATATTCATTTTTATTTATGATTATTTGTTGTTAATTATTATTATAGTGATTACATTTGATAATGTGAAACATTGAAACAAGTAAAACTAGTGAAACAAATGATATCATATAGAAATATTATTATATACAAACCATGGGATGCAGCCATGGAGGCGTTATTTACTGGCTATTATTTTTTATAATAACTCCAGGGGTGCAGCGAGCGCTGCTAAGCTAGCGGCATTGTACGTCCTAACCAACACCGATGTTCCGCTAACCATACCACCAAGGAGGGTAGACCCCTGGCGAGGCCCCAGCCCAGCCTCGACCACCGGCCCGACGTGGGACAGCGACGGGAGCTGGCT
>OMLP01017600.1:0-10546 GCA_900302685.1 Spondyliosoma cantharus | reverse complement strand
CCCCTTGGCGACACTGTCAACGGAACATCGGAAAAGCAATTCCCACCTTTTATTACTCAAATGAGTCAATACTTTCTTTCGTTTGATGGGGTGGTTCAAGGATTTTACATTCCAGCTTACAAAGGTTACATCGCAATGAGCTGATCTGTTTGAAAAGTCTGTTAGTCGTAGCCATATTCAAGACAGAGACAGATTAGTGGTGTATTACGTCTGCCTACATTTATACTTTCTAGAATATTGAAAGGACCTTTAAAAGATAAGTAAGTATGAACAATGAACCAAGGAAAAAAAAACTGATTGTAAACCCAGGTACAGTAAATCCCCAACCCTCACCTGTCACAACAAGGTGACTCCCAAACCCCTCGCAAAGATAAGTGCTTGTGTGAGGATACACTAGCTCTAAAAGAACAAACTCTGCTGTATATAGAACATAGCTTTGTATAAGGCACCTTAGAGAATGACAGATTAAATATTTCAAATTTTCATATTTTAAAGTTTTTTTTTAAAAAACAAAAATGATTTCTTCTGTTGTCCAAGTGTTGAGCATAGATAGAAAGACAAATAATAATAATAATAATAGAGACACACTACAGTATTCAGACCAGTCAAATTATTATATCTGTTGTAAACAAAATAAAAGAGTGAAAAAACAGCACAGTTTTGATTCCTTAGGTGCTCTCTATTTCTCCATCTGGAACAGTCTGGAGCCTTATGGCTCTATAGCAGTGTACAGTGTATCAGTCAAGGTGATGTGTTTAGAGAGTGGACAGCACCAACCTTATTCAGATTTAGAATTTGGTTATTCTCACTCATTTCAACTCATGGTCAGTCTTTTGAAGAGTCCGGTAGAATTCTGTTTTTCACGTAGGCCAGGTTTGAAACCGTTTCTCTGTTCCGTTATATGTGATCCGGAGCCGTGCTGGGGAGAGAAGGCTGTATTTAACACTGTCTCACCTCACTGAAAGCGGATCTGGCCTGCACGACACTCAGGGGATAGTCCGGGAAAATGGAGATGTCAGTCCCTCTGCACCGGAGCGGCCCCTGCACTCCCTGCTGCGGCAAAGGATGTCAACACAATCTTGGTAATAGTGGACTTTCGCCACGATGACACAAGGTTTACCGTCTTTGCTCCTCGGCTGTAGACCCCTGTGAGACTGGTCGATCAGGGCGTCTTTATCTATTTTCAGTACCTCTCTTAATAGTTTGGAGACAGCTGTCAGTTTGCTTGGGTGCTCTGGGACGTTTAATATTCGGATGTTGGAGCATCTCATTCTTCCTCAGATTGCCGACTTCTGTCTCGAGTTTCCCCTCTTTCGTTAGCAACAAAGTCACGTCGTCTGAACATGATGAGAGCTGTGTGAGACACTGTTGTTTTCATCATCTCCGTCTGGGAGCGAATCCCTGTGGTGTTGTTTGCTAGCTCCGTTTTTACTGCCTGTAGCTCAGATTTGATGTTTTCAAAATCTTCAGCCAGAGCGGTCTTCAGTTCCGACCTGAGCAGCATAGCAATGTCTGTTTTCAACAACATGAGGATTTCTGCCTTAAGGTCTGCGACATCCATTATGTCATCAGGCTGAGGTGTCTTAGTGCTACACCTGACTGGTGAATTATTTGAGCTTGAGGCTTTGGGCCCAGTTGCGGAGGCTCCTCCGGTGCCAACGCAAATTGTTGGCCATTTGCGCTGCGGTATCGCAATAAAAATAACATATAATTAAAAAGAATTAACTCACTAACTAACTGGGCGGCAATAGCTCAGTCCGTAGGGACTTGGCTTGGGGACTCAAGTCCCAGTCGGACCAAAAAAAAAAATAATGGTGTGGACTGGCAGTTGGAGAATGCCGGTTCACATCCTGGGCATTGTTGAGGTGCCCTTGAGCAAGGCACCGACCCCTAACAATGCTCGTTGGGCGCCGTGGCATGTGTGGCAGCCCCTTCGCTCATCTCCTCTACACTGCATGTGTGTGTGTGTGTGTGCGCACCTGTGTGTAATGTGAGTGGAAAAAAGAATTTCCCAATTTGGGATTAAAATAGTATATAAAATAAAAATAAAAATAAAAAAAAAACTCAGAGCGATGTGTCGTAGTTGTTTGTTGATATAAGGTGCCTAAGAAGAACTTTTAACCTGAAATTCAGCAGAGGATGTTGCTTGTGCTGCCTACTCCATCGCCTGCTCGCTAGCAACACAAATGTTGTCTTGACTTGTATTCGATAATCAAAATGTTTTACTTCTGACAGTTGATTTTGGTTAGTTGGCATTTCTAAAAGGGATTCAGATAGCGTTATCAGGCCTGCCTAGCTGAAGATGGAAAGAGCAGAGACAGAAATTGACTTGTGATGCTATTCTGAGATCTGAGAGCACATAGAATATAAAGAGCCATACAATAGTTTATCTGTTAACATCATTAGATTAGATTCAACTTTATTGTCATTGTGCACAGTACAAGTACAGAGACAACGAGATGCATTTAGCATGTAACCAGAAGTGCAAAAAGAAGCAATGAAGTGCAAGTGTGTGCAACAAGACATATAAACCGATGTCACTGTTATTCTGCAGTGACTGTAGCGTCGGCCACCACCACAAGCAGCACTGCATTCACAGTGTACATATGTTGTTTCCACAGCAGAGAGAGCTGATTAACAGGTTTATTAATGATTGAAAAAGCAAATCTGACCTGTTCACTTCCAAATGATGGACAGGCCGAGTCAGTCAGTCAGTCAGCCAAGTCCAGCATATAGGAATCAGAGGATTATAAGAATGTGGGTGGCTTTCCACTACTTTTTCATTCAGTATTGTTTGAGCTTAATTTTTCAATTTTGAACCAAGCCCGATTTTTTTTTTTTTTTACATCAGAGCACAATTTGTGGCAGAACGAAGACACACACGTAACATTACTCTGGCAAACCTGAAGTTAAAATGTCTGCAGTGTGGAAACATTTTAAGTTGGAAAGCGAAAGCAGTCCAATGGCGACATGTAGCATCTGCAGTACGACCGTTTTGCGAGGGGGTAACAAAAGAGCTGCATTTAATACTACACATTTGATACGGCACATAAAAAACAAACACTCAAAGTTATGCAACGAGTTCACTCAAGCAATACAGGCAAAGACACCGAAGCAACAAACACTCGTGGATACTTTCAAAAGGAAAGAGAAATATCCTCGAGACAGCAACATGGCCAAAAATATAATACAATTTGTATATGATATAATAAATATAATATATACAGAGAAGGTAATTAAATTAATCGTTCTGGATATCCAGCTAATCTCCGTGGTAGAGGATCAGGGTTTTCTTCGTCATCTGGAGTTTTTGAATCCCCGGTATGCCCTACCATCTCAGCATTACATTACATTGACTACACTTTAAAGTTACAACGTGCCAGTATGCGCACAAGTTTCGTGCGTCTCTTACAGCAGAGCATGTAAAACAGGCAATCGAGGAGATGCTGAACGCGTGTGAAATAGACAAGCAATGAGTCCACGTCATTTTACGTGACAACCTAAGGAATATTAAAAAGGCAATGGATGATATGGAGGTATCAAGCATGGGCTGCGTCTCGCAGTCTTGCTTGGATGCAGGTACTTTTTTTCTTAATGCAGCTGTATTATCCAGGAAAATATTAGTTAAGGCCAAGTATCGGATTGGGACTCAATATCGGCAGATACTAAATATTAAAGGACTCAGATCGGGATCGGGGTAAAAAAAAACTTGATCGGGACATCCCTACTGAAAACATTTCATTGATGATATCTTTGGGCAGCTTGTTCAGATTTAGGTCTTCAGTAGGAACCAAAGGGAACTCCTAAAGTATCAAGACCCCTTCCTGCTCTCAGTGAAAATATTGTGGGCCATCCAAGTAACAGTGATACAAATATACACATTTACTGACATTTCAAAAAGATGAGTTTCTATTCTATTTTATTGAGCAAAATGTGACATTTTTATTTTAAACCTCTGAATCTTCTTCACATTAAACTTCACGTAAAAAAAAAATGTGGACATCAACACATTAAAGATGAAACAGGCTGAAATCAGTGGTTCAGAAGGAAGTGTTGGAGTGAGTATTTTCCTCATAATGCATCGACAACATCACAGTGCTATATTTGGGTGTGCCTTTTCCTTCCCTCTCTTCCTCTCACCTCTCACTCCCTCCTCTCTCCTGGGCCCACACATCCTTCATATGGAGGAGATGAAGGAGGAATAAAGGAGGAGGGCTCAAGGCTGTTTACTTTCCCTCTTTCTCTGTTGCTTGCTACTTCTTGCCATCTTGTGTCTGTCGGCTTTGGTTCACTTGTGTGTTTGACATAGATAGGAAATGATAAAAGGAAATGCATTTATATAGAGCTTTTCAATAGAGCAGCAGAATATCAGAAAAAAACTGGCATGGGGATATTTTGTGTTTCTGCTGAATAAGAAGAGGAAGATGTACTATATTATGTCTTTACAGATAAATTACGTTTTTTCACTCTTTTACATCCAAAGGACCGAAAAACACATACGCACACAGGACCTATACTATGCATTAACGTAGAGGTGTCAGAGGGGGGCTGCCCCCTCTCTCTGGCACAGAGAATGGCACAGAGCAGATAGAGGTACCAGCCACTTAAATACACCTAATTTCTTTCATCAAGATCCATGCATAAGTCTTTGAAAATTGTCAAAACTTATCTGACAACATCAAAAGAGGGAGAAATACCCAACTCAGCATTTGACATGACATCCAGCAAAGGGCCTTACAACACCTGCCACGTTCGTACACTGATGGCATAGGCGGCCTTGCCAGGGCAAGCACTTTCTGTCCAAAACCATTCACACACTCTCACAACGATGGCTCAGTGTTTCTGCCAAGGACAATTCAACATTCAGCTTGTGCTGAGGATCGAACCACCAACTCTCTGATGAGTGGACAACCTGCTCTACATCCTTAGCCACAGCCGCTCTCTGGAGAGAGAGAGAGAGAGAGAGAGAAGGAGAAGGAGATGACCTTGTAGAAGAGGTGATGTCTCTTCATGCTGTCACTGGGTATTACTTCAGCTCATCTGCTCCATTATTCTCTCTCTCTCCTTCACATTACTTGCACTCTAGTGAGCGTCCATAACAGAGCCAGTCTCTTCCCCTCTCTGTGTCCTGGCTGTCTGTAGTCCCGTTTACACAGCCTTTTAATGGCGGTCATGTTGCACTGTTATTCCAACTTGCCATTCTGTATAAAACATACAAACACAGAACAGGGGGCATTGTTGTTCTGCCTTTAAGCTGGCAGTGTAGGGAGTAACAGAGTCAGTTTATGAAGGGTGAGCCAGCATGATGGGACACTGTTACAAGTGCTGATGTGTTAGACATCACTCCTCTTGCTTCAGGAACACCGACATGCTATCTGGAATGCCACTACCGTTTGTTTTGGTGTAAAATAGCACTGACGGGTCCAATTCATAGCAGTATTGTGGGATTGTTGTGTTGGAGCTTTAGCCCAGTGACCACTCGAAAGCTCATCGTTTTTGTAGTCTTGTTGAACTGGGTTGAAGGTATTTTATTAGTTTAGTGACTTAAGACATGAATCTTTTCTAGAACTCAGCCTGGTCTGTGTGTGGCTTCCATTTAAAACCTATGGACTTTAACTCTCTGTTACATCAACTTTTCCTTTAAAATATTCAATAAGTGTTTGGGAACTGAGGACAACAAACTCTTTTGGAATTGGAAGTGAAAGACAATGTTGTGAGAGTGGAAACTTTAATAATGATAGTGGAATAAACATGTGAGGCATATTTTTTACTTGTTGAGAAGTCAAGCTGGAGCTATTTGAATTGAATATAGAAGAGGAAATATGGGGGTTTCGGTATTACAACACACAGCTGACTGCTACAGAACAATCAATGTAATAATTCTGAACTAGAACAGGCCACTTTGTGTGTGAAGATAATGATATGGTCAAAAAGTGATATGGCAGTTACTTTTGTCAGATATTGTGATTGCGATATATTTCATGATTATTATGGAGGATAACATTTTACATCAGAATTTTTATTGTCATTGAAAAAAACAAGTAAATCATGAGTTTCATTACATCCGGAGAAGCTTTGTAGGCCAGAACGTCTCTGCAGCAGTACAAAGCTTCATCAAAACACTGTTTGGTGACACATTTGACCTTCATAACATAACTGTAATTCTTGCGATTTGCTAGAAGATAAATTCAGGTGTGATTTGAAGGTGCAAACTACACACATTATAAACAGGTCGAATGTTGTATTGTATGGGAATAGAAGCATTCATTGCAGTTCCACTTGACGTATAAGCATTGAAAGAAGTTGATACTTTCTTCCGTTACCACCGACATACATCCCTGTGCCAGGTTTAAAAGCGTCCTCATCTCCGCACCACATGTCATTAACTTCGCTTTGTTCAGCCTCATACATAAAAGGTTGGTTCAGCTAGCCAATGAAGCTAAGCTAAGAAAACTTAAACTTAAATCATGATGTTACGATGTTCAGGGATTAGTAGTCAGTGGCTGTCAGCCTGGACGACGGCATCGTTCACCGGCCCAACCCTAGTCAGTTGAAGTGTAAGAGCTGAACTATAGGAGAAATCAGCAGAAATTCGTTGAATGTATAGTTGTGACCCGAGACTTGTGGACAGTTGAATTGTCAGTTTGCATTAACACTTAGAGTAGTCCTCAGTTGAAGAGTAGTGATGAAAGTGAAAGC
This sequence comes from Spondyliosoma cantharus, assembly GCA_900302685.1. Taxonomy (NCBI): domain Eukaryota; kingdom Metazoa; phylum Chordata; class Actinopteri; order Spariformes; family Sparidae; genus Spondyliosoma; species Spondyliosoma cantharus. The sequence continues at coordinate 3,847 of OMLP01017600.1, read as the reverse complement.
ACATGTTGCATGTAATATGCTGGGGTAATACCCAAAATGTTATATATTTATTGTCCCAAATGTTGTGAAACCAAGCCCTCCATGCCCGTTTCAGTTTGAAGACCAAGTACCAGTGTTGAGTTTCATTTGATCAAGCATGTGAATCAGAATGTAGGTTTGCAGGTGAAGTGTGTGTGCGTGTGTGCGTGCAGAACCAACAAGGAGTACACAATGGCTATAAATGTCTTGTCCTGGATGTAGGCACTTTTACACTGCAACATCCACAGCATGGCCTATTCACCTTCAGTCATGCATGATTAGCTGCTGGGTCGCAGCATTGCCATCCTTCCATCTCTCCCTCAATCTCCTCATCCCCCCTCTCTCTCTCTGCCCCTCCGTCTTCCTTTGTTCTCATTCCTCTGCATGTCTTCTCACTGAAATATAGCCCTGCGTTTTTCACTTTTAGCAATTTCAGTAGTGATGAAACCATGCATCACACACACACACGCACACACACACACACTATCTTAGTGAGTCTCTGTGTTTTATATTAGCAAGGAACATCAAACGTGTTTTTGCCCACAGCAGCTCTGCTTGAATTTCTTCTTTGCATGAGATTTCTTCTTCTCTGCTCACTGTCCATGCATGATGAGATTTCTCTCTCTCTCTCTCTCTCTCTCTCTCTCTCTCTCTGTCTCTCTCTCTTTCTCTATCTTTCTATCTCTTTCTCTCACTCTCCCTCTCTCCGACTGACTCTTTCTTGCTTGTTGGTAATTGCGAGGGGAAGCCAGCCAGCAGCCCATCGTATCAGAAGCTGCTTCATATATTTATGTACCTCTGGGGGACTGTCTCTCTATCAAAGTCTGTGTGTCTCTCCCTCTCTCTCCTCTGCTGATTGATATTCTGTAGCAGTAGAGAGCAGCAACAGCATCATTTGGTCCGTTGTCAAGGGAAGGGGAGCCTTGGTTACAGCGTTGTCAACCTGGTTGCTGCTGCCTTAGACTAGTAACTCAGATTCCAGGCAGCTTGACTCTCCTCTTTTTGTGTTCATCTCATCCATCCTCACTTATCCTCACATCCTTTTATCATGTTGGAATCTTTTTGCCTTCAGTTCTATTTGACATCTTCTTCATCACTGGGCACAGATGATGCTCTCATCTTCATTTCCCTCTTGCTCTTGACACCACAAACCTCCCATCTCTTCCCTTTCCTTTCCGTCCTTCCTTTGTTCCATTTCATCCTCCTCCTAAACCATTTCTTCTCCTTCATGCTTCATTTTCTGCTGTCTGTCACTGGTGATGCTCTCCTCTCTATCATTGTCCTCTCTTTGTCTATGTCCTTCCTCATGTCATCAAATCCATTTCTTTCATCATCTTATTTCTCTTTTTCTAATGCTCTTTCATTCATTTCATAGTAATCAGGTTTTACATCTTTGCTTTTCTACATTCTGTGTATTTTTATGAAGTTCAAATGATGCTCTTTTGATTATTAGGCACGTACAGATTTGTCTTTTGTCTTTACATAATCTCTTTCCTCCATCTCATTTGTTTTCCTCTCTCCTCACAGTCCACAGATCTACCTCGTCTCAGCACCTGCAGTTCTGTGCTCTCGACAAATTTCGCTCTAGCACAACAGTGATTATTCTTGTTCAGTTCAGCTGTTGTTGTTTTTTTCTCTCCCTCCTGTTTCCAAATAAAAGCATTCTGATTGGCTCTGTTTTTGTTGAATTGTAGGAGTCACTCTTGCAGTATTAAAGTGCCATATTCATTAGGACTTGTTGATCCATATAACTGATACACAGTTCCCTTTTACATTTGCAGTTTGCAGCCAAAGAGAAAAGAAAAGAAAAGGTTTGCTCCCCTTTGTTTAAACTGACAATGAATTTTGCTATTGGTCTTTTTCAAGCTAAAGAAACATATATGAATTAAAGCTGCAAGCAGCGATGAACGGGCCCTCGCAGGACATGCCGCCATCGGGGCATGCTGCCGTCGGGGCATGCTGGTGTCAGGCTTGTCCACACAACACCTGCCGCTGAGGAAGTTTTTCCATGATAATTTGGTGGGCTGCTCCTCCTGCCAGTGTTAAACAATGTTTGAAAAGGCTGAAAAGCTGAAGAGTAATGTTATGTGTAATGTTATCAAGGTCTTCTGACTCTTTAAAAGTCAGAATGGTGTCTCTAGCTGAAAGTATGAGGGACAAAAAGAGGTCGTTAGTGGATCAGTTTTGAAGAGGATTTGAAGATTTTCCCATTTAATTCCATTGACACTAATGAGACTGGCACCAGAGCGCCACCTATTGGTCGATTTGCACCAAATTTGGCATAAAGCCTCATCGGGCAATGGAACACAATTAGCAAAAGTGTTGTGGTAATTGGACTGTATTTGGTGAAGATATGCAAGATTGTTTGTTTTGAACACAATGTGCATGAATTTGTTGTTTTATATTTTGGGCGTTTTTTGGGCTATCGCAATTATTTTAATAACTTTTTGTCAGGAGGGTCCACAGATGGTCCGTGGCAAGTTTGGTGCAAATTGGTCAAATCGCCTAAAAGGAGTTCAAAAAAGTAGGTTTTTCATTTTCTGTGATTTTCCGAATGGAAATGTAGTGCAAAAGTGGGTGTGGCCTACACCACACAGTTCAGCTGAATTCAGGGAACATGTAGATATGAGGTTTAAAAATGTGCAACATATTATGAAGGAGTTATGGGACAGAAATGCTTTTAGATAGAAAATAGTGCCACCTGCAGGTCATTTTTGGTGTGTGAGTCTATACCACCCCTATGAATTTAATTTCCACAAGTGTTATGGTGTGGGCACAGGGGAAATGGGCGTGGCCTATACCACGAGATTCAGCACAATTCAGGGAACGTGTGGATATAAAGTTTTTGAATGTGCGCAAAAGTATGTGGGAGTTATTAGCCAAAACGCACTTTCCTTTATTATAGCGCCACCTAGTGGTGAAAATTCAGGACAACAACAGATTAGAACATTTTTCGCCAGGTGTGACTTATATTCCAAGTTTGGTGAGTTTTGGGGTATGTTCAGGCAGTGAAAAATGCAAAAACCTTTAGCAAAAAATTAAAGCTGCAAGCAGCGATATACGGGCCCTCGCAGTCCACGTGAGTCAGGGCATGCAGCTGTCGGGGTGTGCCACGTAGATGTCTTCAGGGCAAGACCCTCTTTATGTTTGAGGAATTTGGAGTAGATGGCAAATTGTATGTGGAAGTTATACTGAGTTGATGGTTTTATGGCGAAGCATGAAAATGGAGCGCGCCACCAGGTATGACGTGGGTGAAAGGTTTTGATAAGTCGTGTCCACAGATGCTACTTGCAAGTTGGTCAAATGGCCTTGGAGGAGTTGGAAACAGTAAGTTTATAAATTTTTCACAGAGCTTTAGTGGCTCATGGGGAAGTAGTCACCTGGGTTTCATGTCATTCAGACACACCAATGTGGAGATATGCATCACTTCCTGTTTGGAACAAAATCTACAGGAAGTTGTTATTTAATAACTTGAGTATTGTTTGGAATATCAAAATTCTTTTAATACATTTTTGTCAGGAGAGTCCACAGATGCTGTGTGCAAAGTTTCGTGCAAATGGGTGAAATGGCCTGGGAGGAGTTCGAAAAAGTAGGTTTGCGACATTTTGCGAAGAAATGGGCGAGATTAACGAGACGAGATTCAGCACAATTCAGTGAACGCGTGGATATAAGGTTTTTGAATGTGCGACAAAGTATATGGGAGCTATGAGCCAAAACGAACTTTCCTTAATAAAAGCACCACCTAGTGGTGGAAATTCCGAACGACAATAGATTGTAAAATTTTTCACCAGGTGTGACTTATATTCCAAGTTTGGTGAGTTTTGGGGCA
>OMLP01017598.1:15505-28870 GCA_900302685.1 Spondyliosoma cantharus | reverse complement strand
CTTGAAGTTTAACATATCTGACGTTGGACGTTCAAATGAGTAAAAACCAAGTATAAACCCAATACTTACATTTAAATGTGAGATCTGCGCCACTTGAGGTCGCCATTATTTATTTATTTATTTATTTCTACTCTTCGGGCGCGCAATGAATCTTGGGATATGTGAGACCACGAAGGGTAGTAGAGGTGCACCCTCCAAAAGCAGGTAAAAGCAGTGCGCATTTGTGGGGTGCATTTGGAGAACCCTTTGAATTGGGACACCCTTCACGCGGCGTTGTGACGTAATTGCACTTCAAATGCGCACTCCAAAGTGTGCAGACCCTGAATTGGGACACAGCACTTGTCAGCTCTGGGCAGTGTCAGCCCTTGTGTATGTCAGTACTTATCCCTGTACATATTCAGGCAGGTGTGTGTGTGTGTGTGTGTGTGTGTGTGTGTGTACAGTGACGGTTTGTGTGGTGGACTAAATCTAAGCAACATATCTCTACAATGAGAGGGATAAGTGGGCATAGCCCTGAAAGAGCTGCCTGTGGTTGCCTTGACAGGAGCTTCAACAGCAAGCTTTCCTCTTTCCTCTCTGCTCTGTAATCTTACAGCAGGCACTTTGAGTCTCACTGGAAGAGGAAAAACTTGAGTACTGGCACTGCCTTCTGTGCTCCCCTGCATTTCTTTTTTTTGGTTTGATGCCTGCTGCCTTTGCTCACACACAGACTGATTGGTAATGTGATTTCATAGGGACAAGGACAGGGCCAATGAAATCCATCACATGTAGAGTACCTGCTGTATCTTTAAGTGCTACCTGGTCACCTTTGATGCTGAGTCGTTTAAATCGTCTTCTCTCTCTTGACTTGGGGTAACTGCACAATCAATTACCAAAAGACATAGTATATGATACAAAAATGGTGAGCTTCAACTTGCAATTATTATCAATTCATCTATCAAAATAGTTGCTGATTAATTTTCCATCAACTGACTAACAAATTATTTGTAAAAATGTCTTTGCATACATATGATGTTCAGATTCTTAAACAACCAACTATAAGGATTCGTATTAAAAAAAAGTTTGTTCATAGTATGTTTTCAATTAAAAAATGAAGGCCAACATATTGGTTTTGTTTTATGATTTTTTAAAGAAGTCCTTAATACCTGTATCAGCCTCCAACCTGTATCTGGAACTCAAAGCTAGCAGTATTTTGCTGTTCAGTGAAGCTGTTCAAGCTACAAATCCCTGTGCCTTCTTTGAGTCTTTTTTCAAATGCTGAGTAAGGTTGGGAGATGTCTGCCAAAAGGCAAATGAAAATGTCTACAGTGAAACATCGTGATGGATGGGGACATCGTTGCTTATGAATTTGTGGTAGTGTACACTCAGTGTAAGGCAACAGTTGCTTATTAGCTCACCACTGTAGCCGCCGCTGTGTCTCACCATTGCTCTGAAATGAATCTCCAACTGTCTCACCCTGCAGGGGAAACTATTTCCCGTTACTACCAACATACATGCCCGTGCCAGGTTTAAAACTGTCCTCATCTCCGCACCACATGTCCATAACTTGGCTTTGTTCAGCCACATATGCATAAAACAACGTTGGCTGACTAGCCAAGGAAGCTTAGCTAAGGAACCTGCGTGAAAAAAGTCACGACTGAGAGAAACAGCTGCCTGTGGGAAAAGAAACACTGCTGCCACAAATCTAACTGAGTGTCTTGGGTTCGCTTAACTGATCTTGTGTAATAAGAAAATAATAAACGGGAAATGGAGATGTAATGTTAGTGTACTGAGCAGCAACGTGCTTCTTTTTATTTCCTCTTCCTAAAATATCACAAACAACTCTTGCCCTATGGCAACATGTTTTTCTTTTATTGATCTACATTTGGTTAATGATATAGTTTGGAGTTTTCACTATGCACACTTTACTTTACATTCCATATTTTACACCAAAACACATTGTGTATCCTTATAGCAAACAAATCAGTGACTGCCTTTTCTACTTCATAAAAACTTTACAAAGCTGTTTCTTCTTTTTGTATTTTAAATGCTGCACTATACTGCCTTTTGGTCTTCTTCTCTTTTTTTCTGGTGCACTTCTATATTAAATGCAGGTCTTGGCAATATGTTGATATATCGTTATCGTAATATGAGACTATATATGCGTTAGGTATTTTAATCATTAATTGTCGAGATGGGCACAAATACGTCAAAGAGTATTTTACTATAACAGATGTACAGATTTCTTGTTTTTCAAATATATCCAAACTGTATTTTGTTGCCAAGTTGTTGAAAAGCGACAGATGGGAGCTCTGTGTTTAAAATGAACTCATGATTTTGTGTTATTTAATTCATCACTCAGGAAACTTGGTGTTACCATAGTTCAGAAGGCTCATCAAGGTAGTTATATTACAAAACAAATCCTCCTCATATTACTTTTTTACAATTCATTTTATCCTAAGCATGTTAATCTGGACATATCCATATTTGTATTAGGTGAAAACTGCAAATAAAGGGGATGATAAAATGCCATCAGATGTCAATCATTGTTCTGTAACTGAGAACTCTAAGCCAAGATACTGGCCACTTCCTCTCAACAAAAAGAAGCTCCATCCCATCAATATGCCTGCTGGCGTGTGGGTGGAGAGTGTGCAAGTGCTGGCATAAGAGGGTGAAGCACACAGCAAGAGAGAACAGATAGAGAATAGATAATAGGTGTCATGACATCAAGTTCGAATTCAGAGCAGCGACAACGAAGAACAGTATGCCATGAATCAAAATTGAGACACTCAAATAGCAAGCAATTCGCCCCCTGCGAGTAGAGTGGACCACAGTCACTCAGGAACACCAAGAAAAGCCATGCGGGTCAAATTAGATGGAAAAGCCGAGAGATGCTTTGTAGTGGAATGTTAAAAAGATAAATCAATGAAAACCACAACCAAATGTACACTTTTGGGTTTCCACAAAGACCCTGATGCACTGAAATTTCTTTAATGTCAATGATCAATGTAGTAGTTCTCCTACTTTACATATTTATGCGTCACATAAAACCCTTATAGACACTAGGAACTTGTGTAGGATTAGAGACGCTAAAAAGCTTGTACAGTTGTTGTTCTGCAAACCCTAAATAAGATTTGTAAATCCTCAGAGCCTGGCTACCGTCGCTTCTTCAGCATGAGAAGAAATGGACTAGACCAACAACAAGTCTGGGGCTGGATCAGTAGCTGCCACATTTGCCTCCTTGAACTCATGCTCATGTTACATCCACACAAATATGTAGTCTTGGGCCACATTTGGCTATTTATTTGAAATTGAAATTCCATTAAAAATAAAAAATAAACGCAAATTGACTTTTATTTTGAACTAGACTAATCATGGGAAATTCAAAGACAGTTTGCACTGCTGCCGTTCATCAAAATGTCATAAACAAAAGCAAAGGTAGAGCAAAACACCAGTCATTTTTCGCCATTTACAGCAGATCAATTTTAAATATGTCAGGGAGTTTTATACAGTAGGTGGGAGTAATGACCAAGTAGATGCTGTCAGGCAAAGAGCTGCAGGTGACACGCTGCACACCTCCGACTTCTCAATTAATCCTTTTCCCTCATTAACGTTATCAGGTTACGCGTTGAATATCAATCTGACATATTGCCAAATATGCCCTTCTGCTTTTCGATTTGACAACAAATACTCTGCCATCCCCTTGTCAGTCAGCTCTCCTAACTCTCTCCACGCTAAAAGTGAAATGTGACTCCTTAACATATCTGGTGTTGGATGTTCAAATGGTGTGCTGCTTCTCTCATGCTGTTGCATGGAGTAGATGGCTGTGGCAGTTTACTATTGATTTTTTTAATAAAGTTAAATAACAGTGGGCAAGTAATGTAATTGGCGTAACACCTGGAACACCAACTTTGCAGGTACCTAGTGCAGGGTTTAAATAAGTAATTAGAAGGAATAAGACTTTCACTGTTAAAACCTTATGTGCATACAGATACACCTACTGCTGTAGGTGTCTGGCAAGAAGTACAAATGTATTTAATTTGTTAGTTCAATGGGATGTGTCAAACTGCTGTTTGCATTTTTGTATTATTATGTTAATAATTGACATAAAAATGAACATTTCTGAAATATTGCCCTTTTCCTGTAGTACTTCAAAACTGTAGTGGCCTATTTAAAGTTCCAGTGTGTAGGATTTAATGGCATCTAGCAATGTGGTTGCAGATTGCTAGTGTGGTGGTACAACATCAACAACATTTTTTTTTTATTAAAATGTATTATACAAGTAGTCAACTCCTTTCAGGAATAAGTCATACATAACCTAGCCACATTCCATGTTTTTCTGGCCATCTGCTGAATAAAGTGAAGGGAGTTAGCCACAGAGTTAGCCACGGAGTTAGCCACGAGCTCAACTCATGCTCGCTTAAGGTGGACTGACCACTATTGTGGCCCAGCTATTCTCATCTGACTGACAAGATACCTGTTCCCCTTCTACCCCACACCCCTAAAAATTACACTAAGCCGCTGGGTCTAACAATTTTCTGACAGATACCCTAGACTTTGTGGAAGAAGACACACCCCCTCAGGCAATATAAAAGGCACATTTGTTGTTCACGAAAACTACTAAGTGTTAGTTTAAGGAGATACACAGATTAAAACAGATTTTCAAGCTTAAGGCATTGTTAAATTCAGCAGAAATAGTGACTACATTTAAACTGACACATATCCTCACTCCTATCCCTATAATCCACATGAAAGCATGTATGGAGTTTTATTTGGTACTGATCAGCATATCATATCTTATGCTGATGATATTGACTCTTCCTTATCAAACAGAATTGGACTCAGTAAAGCACATACCTCCGCCAATGCCTAACATTCCTCTTTATCCGCATCAAACCATACTCGTGCTTAATATGCCTGATATTTTTCATTAAGAGCCATGGATTATTTCCTGAGAAATTAATGAAATCGTTGAAAAACATCCCAACTCACAAAGTTAATACGTTCCAGGATCTGTCCGTTTATCTGGATCGTGACCGAAAGTTGATGGGATCTATTCTGAGCTGAGACCCAAGTTTTTGTGTAATCTTGCTGACAAATCAACAAACAGACACGGGTGAAAACGTAACCCTTTTGACGGAAGTTGTAAATAATTTATTCCACAAAGGCAGAAATAACTCTACAAATGGAGATCTTAGTACAATCTAAATTAACGTTTCTCCAGACCTTTTAAGGATACCCTGATTTGGGCTGAAACAAACTCCTCTGTCCTTCCACTCACGCTGTGCTGTGTTGCTATTTTCTTTCCCTATTCTATTAGCTGCATCTTAGATTGTGTTTGTGTCAGCTTGCAGCCTGTCAGGACTCATCACAGCAGCTTGCGGTTGATGGAGGGGCCGTCTTGGCCGTGGTGGCGTGACTAAGCTTGGCTCAGGGCCCTCTGGGTTTCATCCCCGCACTCTTCTTGCTGAGTGGTGACACATGTGTTGTGACAGGGCCGCTGTACAGCGCTGCATTATGAACTATCTGGGGACGGCTTGTTGTGGCTGTGAGGGTTAACAGGGCAGGGGTCTGTGGGTACGTCAGTGCCACACTCCCAGGGGTGGATGCAGCACATTAAAGACAGACAAGGGCATTGGAATGTGTTTATCAAGAGAAAACACAATCACATTACAGTATGAATGTCATTCCCTTTTACACTCTTGGACAGATGTATGGATTTTCCAGCAATGGTTTTCACAGTATAAAAGGCTATTTCTAAGAGAAAGGTATCTGAAATCACAAATATATCACAACATTTTGTTGCATCAGTTGTCTAAATAAATTAAAGTTTTAAAGCAGGTTGGAATTTAGTACGGACACATAAAGTAAGGAATTTGTTTTTTAGAAGCTACAGGTTTTTTGGATCTCAGGTTGTAAATGCATTTTTCCAGCAAGGGTGAAATCATGAGATCTCAGCTATAAAAAAGCGTCACGTCATAGCTTCCTCTATTTTTGCAAAAATGTGTGTTCTCTGCTCCTTTTGAGTTGTCCACCTAAGCTGTGTGTCTTTCTGGAGCACAAAGGGGTATTCATGATGGGGAAATGGTGCCTGAGGGGAAAAAAGAAGTCTAGGGCTACACCCTGCCGTCCTCACGCACACAAACACACACTAGGCAGCTAAACTTGTCTTGGCTGAGACCTTCTGCACAAAACAGAGTGGAGAAAGAGACAAAGAGAATCATCGCCAACATTACAACAAGGACATTACATTTCTGTCTTCTAGCTGTGTTCTCAACTTTCTTTTATCCTCTTGCACAATTATTATCGATTACACCTGCCTTTTTTCAGGCAAATTACAACTTTTCTTTATCCTGTCACATTTATTATGTATTGGACGTGCATTTTTGGGTAAATTACAAACCCTTACAGGTTTGTGTATGAACAACACATTTGAAGTGCTCATAATTGTATGCTTGGCAACATGTCTGCTGAGAGGCAGCTTTTAAAAATGTATTGTCTCTCCTTCAGCGCACACTACAGGTCTGCTAAGAGCCATGTTTGAAATCCTGCTCCAGATGTGAGACTCTGCGCCCCACTGAGGGAAATGAATGGCTAGGAGGGCTGCAGGCTACCTACAGGTTCACATCCTTAATGAGCAGAGGAGTCTGCTGAGAGCCAGATATGATTGATAGCGCCACCACAGAACTGGAAGAGGGGGAATCACAGCAAGAGATTTTTGATAAAGACAGAGGGGTGAGGGGCTTTGGCAGGCAGCAAAGAGAAAGAATCTGGTATCGGACTTGCTTGAGCAAGATGCCAGGAGCTCGTCCACCATGCTGCAAAGCCACAGTGCTTCCTCTTGTTACAGCCCCACTTCTATGGTCTGTTAATTTAATCTGCAGCTGGATGTTTGTCCCTGTTGCGTGCCTCACCATATTCCACATAATACTTTTCAGTCCAAGGGAAACAAATAGCAAAGGTGGAATTTCTGACAAGTGTTTCCGGATGTTGTTGGCAGCAAGTGGATGTGAAGCGCATCCAACCCTATTACCAATACACTGTGCTCGGAGCCTTTCTTTCACCAAAACAACGGATACATTAGGAGACAGAAGGGCGAAAGTGTTTATTTATTGCCTTGACTCCATTTGACTTGCTATGTTTTCATATCTTTTAATCCCCTCTGGGGTGTTAATGGTCTTTTCGGAGCGACGAGATGCTTGTGACACTAAGTCTGAGACGGCTAAGAAATTACATCAAGGAGGGAATTACAACAGAAGCGCAGAATTTATCTAAATCGTCTCAACCCCCTTCCTTTTAGATGGCAGCAGTAATATAGGCAACCGCCACTTCAGGATTTGCAGCCAAGAGCAGTCCCCACAAAATAATGAAGTGAGGCTGGATGGATGCCAGGAGGGCGACTGGCTATGTCAGCCTGCATGATGTGTTAGACCAGGGTATCTGTAATGTCATACTAGTGAGCTATTGACTGCCCTGTCATTAATCCTCCAGTATCAGATCTAATCACTCTACTACATGTTTATCGAATATGTAGTCAGCTCAGTGGACGCTAAGTAGGCTATATTAACCACTTTGCCTTTGACAGTTTCATTTTTAACATTAACTCTGGTTTAAAATAAGTTATTGTTTACCTTTTAATCTTGAAAACTGAATGGCAATCTTAATGCGTGGGCTTCAACACTTAAATGTAGTTTGAGCCCAAATGCAGTGAGTATGTGTTAATTAGTACAATATGGAAACAAAGAGACACAAAATGAGAGAGCGAATAACTTAGTGGCAAAACTGATAAGACTTACTTTTCATTACTAAAACGACTGAATATGATGTAGTAGCTTACCTGTCTTGAATTGTTTTGACCTCGTCCCCGGCTCCACACTTGCTTTGTGGTACGATTGAAATCCAAGTTGCGTTGATGACAAATGAAACAGTCCTACTGCATAAATACTAACGTAACGGGGTCCTCAGCTGGCAGCGCGATGTTCTAATTTTAGCCCCGCTAGCTAGCGAACGCTACCGGTTTAAATACCACTTGTGTAATTACTAGTTAATTAGCTGCTTGTCTAAATACTAATCATTAAGCGCGCGCGCGTTTCGCTCACTGTAGCCGCGCGAAGCATCCCCGCGCGCTTTCTGCTCAGTGGCAAACGTGGACGGCTGTTGTTTTTCTTTTCCTGAATGAAATAAGAAGGCGAGCTCGGCTTCTGTTCGGTTCTGTGGTAGTCCATTCAGCGCGGTTTCCCGTGCAGAAGTGTCCCGAGCAGCTCACGTCTTAGCTGGGGTCGCTGGGTTGACAGTTCACATGAATGTACGGCGGAGAGAAAACAACACCAGCGACGCAGCTCCATCCCCTCTAGTCAACTACTGCTGAGGAGTTCATGTACAACTCGGAATTGTCTCTACTCGTTTGATTCTCCAATTGGAAGTGAAAGGTAAGTTACTTGTGGCTATAATGCTCCGGTTGTTTTTGTTCAGAGTTTAAACTGACTTTTTTTTTTTTTTCGTTATTTAGGGAAAATAATGATAGGAAATCAATCGATCAAGATGAAACCCTCAAATTGCTTGCTTTTTCCAGTCAACAAACTAAAATCAAATAATATTTCATTCACCATCATATAAGATCAATAAGCAGCAATCTTCGAACTGTAATGGGGAATTGGGGAATATTTGTTGACAAACGATCCATTGATCATTCAGAATAGATCACAATTAAAGGATAACATCACCAGTTTCACAGATTTAAGTGTGATTACAGGTCTTGGGGGTGCTGCTGTCTATGTGGAATAAAAATATGCATGTAATCTGATGAATTGCCTCTCAGTGGCTAAATTGCATTGTGGGCTATGTAAGCACCAGAACGAAAAAGCAGTCCACTACTGTAGCATTGCACTCCTATAACACTCTTGGACTAACTATACACGGTTCAATAGCAAATATATATTCTACGCAGTCTTTCTTATTTTCAAAACAATTACCATTACCCAAAATGCAATTTAGCTAGTGAGCGACATCAAAATTAATATAACTAACATTGTTTTGAAATTATTGTTCAGTGTGCCAGACCTTTTGGGGCGGTATTCAATTAAAGATTTTTAGTTTGGTCTGTAAAAGAATCAGAATGTTTTTTGTTTTGTCTGACCACCAGTTCTTTACTTAACAACATTCAATTTACTGTAATATAAAGGCTGAGAACAGCAGCAGTATCCTGTTTGAGAACTCTTTTTCAATCAACTGATTATCCGAATAGTTTCGGCTAGATTGTTCTGTGGGTCATCTAAATGATAGAGCAATTGACCAATTGTTTCATTATTAAATAAATTATTTATTTCTTGAGTATAATTTGTATGCCCACGTACTTTATTCATCAACAGACCCTTAATCATTCACTGTGTTCATCTTGCTAAATGTTCCCTAACACCTACATTGATACCATTTTGTTGGGGAATGTGCTCTAAATTTGTAATTGTCATTTTTCCGACAGCTCATGAATGCAATCTGACAATTTTTTTTTTTTTTTTAGAGGTTTGTGTGTTGGAGATCGGTTCTGCAGGGATGTGACCGACAAAGAGCGAGGGGAGGGAGCAAGCCCATCTCATCTGTCATGCATTTTCCCTTTGGTTCAGCAACAGCCACTGAATCTTATTTTCCAGCATTTCTCCCGCTGACCGCTTTATTCTGTGTACAGCTCTGGAATGTGCTGGTGAACACAGCTAATTGTTGAAAACCTTTTCTTTTTCTTCTTCTTTGTTATTATTATTTTTTTTTTTACAATAGCTTATACGACCATGGACAGGTTCAGTATTGTGTCAAGATCACACAAAACAGGGTCGCCAATTCAGTCAGACCGACGATTAGCTAAGAGGAAAACACTGCTTCTAAGTGCTCCCTAACATGCTACCTACATGTGAACAAATGCCACTGTCATTATTTCCTCAGTGTCCCGCGATTTCAAAAGCGATTTGTTGGCCTTGAATGTTTCTTTACTTTTGGCAATTGAGGCGACTTTTTGCCACAGGACAAGCTGCAGGCATCTGCATATTATTAGTGTAAGTTTAGTACAAGTTTATATAATGATTTAGGTTCAAATTTGCTGATCGCCGTCCAATAAGCGCTAAAATGCAATATTTGCCCCCCCCCCTGTTGGTTGCTCTTTGGCGATGCAGGGTAACCGTGGACTTTAATAACCGAATCAGAGCTGAGCAGCATATCTAACTCAAAAGCCCAAACACTCACAGCATGAAAGGGCTCTGGTTGCATTAGTGTACAATCACACACACACACACACACACACACACATGATGAGATGTGGTAGTAAAAACTACTCCAACACAAGCATCTTTTCTCTTTTAGCTCTTTCTTAAACAATAATATCATCACATATAAAGTCTATCATCAATTTGTGAGACAGTTTTACAAATCAAACTCAGCCTGAAGTACAGAAGAAAAGTACATACAAGTACATTAAGACATTGTGACACAGGGTTTGCTGAGTGAAGAACAGTAAGGCACCAATGCCGTCTGTGGCACAGGTAGTTTACAAACTAAGGGGGAAAAAATCTCCAGTCAAAAATAGTATTAAAACCAGAAGATTTTTTGAAATGTTTCAGCAGGTTTAAGCAAAATAAACAATACTGAAAAGCATAAACATTTTGTTTTAAAAGCCTTATATGTGGAACACAGCATGTGAGAGATTAGCAAGACAGAACTAGAAGATTGTTCTGCCTGATATTTGCGTATTGCGCAGAAGCAAAGAAAGGCCATTATAATATGGGTTTTAAAGGATCAATGTAAAATTATCACCCCGGAAAACTAATATTTACTAAATATTTAAATTTAAATACCACAAAATTAACAATTTTGATTTACATTAATGTAGTTTGAATTAGATTATTTATTCATTTTTTCAGGTTCACAGATTATTTAAAATTGACAAAATGTAACCTGACAAGACAGATGTCAGGAGCTTTGGTAGCCCAGATGTCCAAGTTTTGTTTCTGAATTTGGGTGTCAGAATTTCCCAATTCAATTTTACAAAACTGATTTTTTTGTTTTGTATATGACTGGAAATTTGGCATCTGAAAATGACCTGCTGAATGTAAGCAACTTGAATATAAGTTTGAATTTATATTTGTCACCATTTTCCATCTGTCCATCCATCTTTTCAAATTAAAAGTTATAGTTATGGATATAAATTCAGCTTTACTTAAATTATGCAATGAGTAAATTTCACAAAGTTGCTTGCAAGATTAAAATCCTGTTGGCCTTTAATTGCTTCCGTAGTTTGGTCGTGAGATCTGGTTTAACGTTCAAGAAATGAGGATGTGAAAGTTAGACGTTGTGGTCAAAAGTTTACATGCACTTGTAAAGAACATGTATATCATGGCAGTCCTGAGTTCCAGCAATTTCTATAACTCTTATTATTCTGTAATAGAATGAGTGGAACACACTTTGTCACAAAAAAACATTCAACACCAACTTAAATGTTCATCTGTGTGGTTATTGATTTGAACTAGTCAGGAAAGTCACTTGGAGCCATTTCAAAGCAGTTACAGGTCCCAAAATCAAATCCCCAACAATTGTTTGTAAGTATAAAGTGCATGGCACAGTTGGTTCACTGCCACGATCAGGAAGAAAAAGCAAAATATCACCTGTTGCTAACAGAAAATTGGACGTGAAGGTCAAGAGTTAACCAAAAGCCAACAAAAAGCAAGTCTGCAAAGAATTAGAAGTAGCTGGAAGACAGGTGTCAGTGTCCACTTGACAGAAGTTTGCTGCTGATCACATAGAGAAAGAAAAAATCTTCAGGAGAAAACTCTGTGGTCAGATGAAACAAAAATGTTGTTGTTTGGCCAAACTGACCAGCAATATGTTTGGAGGTCAGAAGGTGAGGCTTTTAACCCTGTGAACACCGTACCTACTGTCAGGCATGGTGGTAGCAGTATTATGCTGTGGGGCTGTTTTGCTGCCAGTGGATCTGGTGCTCTAAAGAAAGTAAATGGAATAATGAATAATAAGGATTTTCTCCAAACTCTTCAGGAAAACCTAAACTAATCAGCAAGAAGATTGGGTCTCAGCTGCATTAGGGTGTTCCAACAAGACAATGATCCCAAACACACATTAAAGGGGGTAAAGGAATGGCTAAATCAGGCTAGAATTTACATTTCAACAGCCAGAAAGTGAACAAATTTAGTTAAATTTCACCAAATCTGTCTAGAGGAGTTGTTTAAAATTCAGCCAGAGGACTAACAGAAGCTTGTGGATGGCTATCAAAAGCCCCTGATTGAGGCAAAAATGGCAAAAAAGGGACCTTTAACCAAATATTAGAGATACTTTATGTACATTTTTGACCCAGCAGATTTGGTCACATTATCAAAACACCTAATAAATTCACTATTGAACAAAAATTAAAAGTTTCGTGAGTTTCCAAGTAGTGTTTGTGTTCCACTCATTCCATCACAGAAAAATGAAAGCTGTAAAAATCATTGGAACGCAAGACTGCCATGTTTGTTCTTTACTAGTGTATGTAAACTTTCATTTGCTAATTCTCTCTACCACAATTTATTTAATCATAATTGACCTGATCCTATTTTATAAGCATTGTTAAAAACCTTTATCATGCAGGTAGATCCAAGATGCACAAAAATAAATTCACTGCTAATATCGTCTTGACTATGGAGCGTAGCTGCCATCAGACACCCACGGATAAAATATCACACTTGAAAGCTATTTATATTCCCTCACACCTGTTGATTCAACAAGATCACTCCTTTTTCTGCAGGTTGTCAAATGTCGAGACTTAGAATCAATTTTCTGAAGTCAAGTCAAAATAAGAGTTAACCTTTGTGCTGTATTCGATTCTAATGATATGATCTGATGCCTCTCTACATGTACACGTAAGACCTTGCCAAGCTATCTCTTACATGGTGTGTTTCACTGTTGTGCTGTAAAGACTTAAACAGCATCAAAGCTGAAATGTCCTGACAGATTGTTTTGAGTTGAGCTCAGCAGGTCACTGTCACATCCCTTTCTGGTTTTAGAAGAGGCAATGTAGAGAAGAGCAGATCTGCAGGACATAAAAGTGTTACTCTCTCCTCTAAAACATAAAATAAAATAACAGAATAGCAATTCAGAGTCGTATTGCTCAAAGGGTGGGTTAACATTTGATTCACTATTTAATTGTCTTGGCACAAATTGTTCCTCATTACTAATACAAAAATAGATAAGAAATCATTGTATATAAAGTATATGGCAGACAATCAAGAAGTGGGTTACTTTGTTGTAAATACCAGTAATTAAAGTCAGAAATTGTCACACCCGACAAGAAAATGCAACAACTACCTACAGTATATCACAGCCCCCCACGCCCCCTTTACTGTACCATTCCAGTCA
>OMLP01017598.1:0-15446 GCA_900302685.1 Spondyliosoma cantharus | reverse complement strand
ACTGCACAAAGCTAGATTTCACCACAACCACAGGCACAGTAAAGAGTAAATGTAGTTTCTGTTGTCTGTAAATGACATGAAGTGTGAAAGTGGCCACAGCTAAAAATACAACACTCTGGCCTGGAGACACTCTGCAGGTTTGTCAATGTACACTGTGGCTCCAGTGAAAATAGTTCTTACAGGTTGAATTCCCTTCTGTGTGTGCTTTCTGTAATCATGGATGAGGGTCTGTGTGCTATGAAGGTGTGTCTGTTTTTGTATTGGGTCCACTTAAAGAAATGCATTAACTGAGTAAACCATAAGGCAAGGGATTGTTTGTGAGCAACCACGGCACTTATTAGCACCAGAGCAGGTAAAAGAGATTAACAGGCACGTTTTCTTCTCACCTGTTTTTCTTACTGCTGTGATGTGAAGTTATTTTTAGTCGAGAGATAGAAAAAAAGTCTCTTAAATTTATCTGAATATGCCTTTTTGACATTCTGTGTGGAAACTCAAGATCACACAACCACCACAGTAACTACGACACTTCCCTTTCTATATAACATATCTCAGTCTATCAGTGCCTCCACAAACTGGTGTTTTCTAAACATATCTAACAATGTGAAATGCTCATTTTGTCTCAGAGATCACGCAACATCAACCCTGACACTTTCACTATGAGTAATGTCAGGAGGATAAATGCCACGTAATTTATTTGCCCAAAAAAAGGGTCTAGAAATATTTAGTCATTGTTTGGTTTACTTAAGTTGAGGTTAAGACAACTGGGATATTTTGCCTTGGCAGTGTCGACAGAGAGAGATTCGTGATGGTGTAGTAATTCAGCTCAAAATCTCCAAATGAATTCTTCACAAAAATAGTGAACCACTTCCTGGGCACTTCAAGATAACATCCAATATGCCTCCGTCCCTGCACATGTTTATATGTAACAGATAACCTAATTGCCATGAATTTACAAAGGACACATTGGGGTGTGATGATTTAAGCTTATAAAATACCTGCAACATTTACAACAGTCAAAGTCAATATCAAAAACTTAAAAAACAATGATTTAGTTGTGTTTAAGATCTTATTCACACAGAATCAGGCGTTGCGGCACAAACAGTCCTCCCATTCAGTTGATGTGGGCAGTGTGTTTAAGTTGTGGTTGAAATAGAATCAACTTTGGAGAAACGCAACACATCGGACAATTAATGAGCCCAATTTGAATCTTTCGTTGTGAATAAACAATTGCTAACTCATTCATAGGTCCAGCATGGAAGTAACATAGCAACATGGCAACTTCTTTGTTGTTTAATGGAGGTTGGCAAACTGCTTTTAGGTGCATTACCACTACTTTCTGGATCAGCGGCTATATTTTACAGTAGTAAGACACCATCAGCGACCCTGCTGCTAATCGCTGCAACACCAGATTCTGTGTGAATATGGCCTAATACATGAGGAACAGGGTAGCTAGCATAAGCAGTGATGGTTGCTTTGCTTAGCCACATCATTGGCTTAAACAACTGATATCAGGAGAAATTCAAACTTAGTATCAAAGTAGAAATGTACACTGTTGGTGTGGGCTGTTTTTTTCCCAGAAACAGATTATGGCACTATGAACTCCTGTCCCATTTATTGACAAGGACGATGGAAAAGTCTGTGATCATGTGGGACCACACTGCTAAAAGAAAGAAACCGACTGAGAGAAAAGGTTATCAACTTCTTTAACAATCAGAATGTTTACATGATGTTAGACTACTGTAACTATTGTGTTAGTCCTACTGTAACTGGATTTTTAAAGTCTATGTAAACATGTTAGTCCAACTGAATTCGTACTAAATCGAACTTCTTAAAGTCAGACTAACGCACCCAGATAATGCGGTTGGAAGTTGGTTTACTCTTTCCTGTATGCGCCTTGTATGGAACTGAACCTGAACAGGTCCCGCATGTCCTGTTCTGGCTTCTATATGAGAACCTTTTTCATGGTCAACCCTTAGGCTTCTTTTACCTGGGAAGAAAAACAAAAGGGGGGGCCATGTTGCCAGGGCCTTGCACAAGAGTTGTAAACCTTTGCGATAAGATTGAGAATAATCCTGAAATCAGTTGTTTGAGCTGGAGATGTGGTTACACAAAACTATCAGACAATCATTTCCTGAAAAATATTATATGGAACTTGCCTCTTGGAGCAGGTCCCCGCTCTACCAGATCAAAAGACAAACACAGTGAGCGCCACCTACAGAAGCTTAAAGGTCATTACAAGGTAATTCATGAAAGTAATGACATCACTGCTGTGAGCGGTTTTATGAACAGTGCCATGAAAATGCTTATGCAAAACAACTCTTGATTTTCTTCTTCTTTATTGCCACTGACTGTCGATTCTGGAAGCTCCGTGCAGTTATCCTGAAGCACTTTCCTCACTTACTGTTGTCTTGCTGTTAGGACTCCAACAAACTGTGCCAATGGCAAACCTGCTGTCCTTTTGACTCCTTCATCTGAGTCCAGTGGGTGAGCTCCTCCTCTCCGGAGCTGTTGAGGCCGAGTGAGATCCAGCCGATCATCTCTTTGCGCTTCATGCTGCGCTTGTTGTAGACGGAGAGGATAAGTGTGACGTCCGACAGCTGGAAAAGAGCTACCTGGAAGACAAACGTCTCTTTGTAGGTTGGGTTGGGCTGACCTCGACAGATGGATGTCTTACACTTGGACATCTCATGGCCCATGGAGTTCAGGAGGGTCAGCTTAACGTATGTATCTGAGCAAGACACAGGTGGGCAGTTAGGGGGGTATGGTGTAAAGCTTTTGAATTTTTTAATGTGCTACAACATTTAGGGTGTTTACAAGAAATAAGGCACCTAACTTGAACGATAGATCATTTGTGCAAAATCCTTCTGTTTCTCCAGTGTATTCTCTTTGAATTGAAGCCTTACAACCTGCTGCAGCTGTGCTTCGTCTGCAGCACATTCTCCCCACACAGCATTTTTTCTTGTTATAATATCACTGCAGCTGATGTATAAGATCATGACCACATAGGATGTGTTTTTCTCCTGATCAAACACAGCTGTGAGTATTCCTGATATCAGAGTGAGAACTCAAAGGGTGCAAGGAGCATTACTTCGGTCTTGTTGCTATGCAACTAGTGCATGTCTAATCTGAAGTAGGGGATAGTGTTGCAGATAAAAACGGACTAGAAAAAGTTCGAAATAAATCTGTGTGTTTACAGGATGAGGACCTTCTTCTAAAACAGATGTTGAAATTAATGTTCCTCATCTGCAAAACCCTCCAGGAGCTGCTATTATTTCCTCTGACTTTGACATAATGTCAGTGTCACGACAAAACCATGACAAGATTGTCCACAGATCTTTAGAGCCCAGAGCGGTGCCCCAAAACGTGCTCTGTTCAAAAACGTGTGTCACATATTTAGAAGAGAGGAGTTGCACGTCTGCTGCAAATAAATGAGAATGCTCAACATATAATCTGTGACTAGTTCACAATTCTAATGCATCGCAAAAATTGTATTATCAGATTCAGCATGAAAAAGAAAATCTAGCTCAAGATCTGTATAATAAAACAGAACCAAACTGCTTTATCAGTATTAAGGCAGTTGTGTTACTGCTAATCTTGGTCTGTGTGACATTTGCCCCAGCTGATTCCCTTCTATTCTATTGTAAGTGAGTGCATATTCCAAAAGAATAATTCCCAATAAACTAATTCAGGAAATAGGAAAACGAAAAACACTGCCATTATAAAGTGATTTAGCATTTACGCTTTCCTTATTCACTCCTCATTTCCATGCAGGAATCATGATGTAAACTGAAGCCACAAATCCAGCTGAAAGTAAATGCAGCACGACCGGCAATCACAATGGCTCTTTGACTGTGTTTCGCCCCTCATCTACAACCATACTACATAATAATGCTGTGTATTATGTTCTTGTCTAAGATGGAGTATAAGGAATGAATTGCAGAGGCTTTCATGCTGTCGAGTGCCAGCTGCCTTCCAACGCCTAGTTCACCGCCTCAAATCACATATGCAGTTGCTCTCTTTGACATAAAAGCAGAGTGAAAAAAATAGCCTTGATTTCTTCTTTGACTGCTGCTGAATGGGCTCTGCCGAGCTGGGGATGTCTTAAGTGGTCAGTAGCGGTGGTGCATGGCTCTTTGGTATTGTCGCTGAATGAGAGGGGCTGCGAATGATGATTAACTTGACTTGTCGACTCTGTACTGTTTTGAAGTGATAGAGAAGGAGCTGTGAAATTGTTCTGCATCTTTCATCGCGCTCTTTCCACTTTGTGAGTCACACAAACCCAATCAAGGCCTTCACAAGCATTTTGCACAAAGATTTTTTTCAGTGTTACCAGATGTGACTATTTTCTAAATGTAATCTGAATATGCTGTTCAGGAGAGCACAAACAATATCACAATCTGGCAGCTTGTCATTAGTTACAGACATTCAAGAATACAAGGAACACAGCAATTAATGGGGGGACAGTACAGTGTGTCTTTTGGATGAGTATCTATGCTTGTCTCTATCATAGAAGTCCTGTTTGTGGTCTGTATTTCGTAAAAGGTAAAACTAAACTGAAGCATGCCAAAGTGTATTGTCTGAACAAAGCCAGCAGTCAGTGACGCACAGCATTTCCTTCAAGCTGGCCATCAGCCACCAAGCAAACCATATTGAGTTAGCACAAAAAGTTTTTCATTTCTGAGTGAAAACATGATAGACTTCCAAGCATCATGGGAACAAGCACAAGACGTAGGCAGTGGATGACAGTTATAGGGCTGCATGCATTTAAAGACACACACGGCTAAACAGGCAGCTATCTTCATGGATAGATGTTCAAATTTTTGTGTGTGAACCAGTGTAAATCAAATGTGAATCCCCTTTAACAAGTCATTTTAATTTTACAACAGATTTTATTTTTGGGAAAAAGGATATTTGCTTTTTGCTAAGCATTAGATTGGAAGGTTGAAAGAACGTTCAGCTAAATACTAAGTTACATCAAGGACAGGGTCAGCTCTGCTTAGCATTAAGATTGGAAACAGCAGCATAATGTCACTTTTTTTACCTTAAAATAACCGCTTGTAATATGTAACTTCAGTGAGACAGTAGGATCAAAGCGTTACATACACGTTTACTCCAAGATAAGTTTTCAGCACATAACATTCTTATGATGAAATTAGTTTTTTGTTATTAGCACCTACATTTCGTCTGGCAAATTGTTAAACTGAAAGTGTAGGCCGATTTTTATCGGTTGAAATGTTTTTAAGGACCCCAGGAAGACTAGCAACCACTCTGTGAAAGCTGATGGGGTACCATTAAATATTAAATATCAATATAAATAACACTTTTTAATAACCATCATTAATAAATGGAACATTTCTAATTAATAAAACTTCATAGTTATTTCACTGTCAACAAACAATGAAATGTCTGATAAACCATTTATTAAGTTTTTAATTATAGAGTTGCAAAATGTTTATAATACTCTTTAAAATGGCTAATAAATACTGTGTAGTTCATCTATAAACTTTATTTGGATGGTAATTATAAAGTTACTGAGGTTTATAAACCCTAACAGTTGCTTAATAAATGGTTTATAAAGCATTTTGTTGTTTGTAAACAGTGAAATAATTATTAACTGAGATTGAATTAAGTTTATTGTTATCTCTGGATTGTTTAATCCAAACAGAGCTAAAATGTAGAAATGAAAAGTTGCATCTTTACAAGGGTGTGTTACACTATTTCTTGGCTGGCTGTAGTGACGTTGAGGGATTTTTGTATCTTCTAGCTGTTTCTAGTCTTTATGCTAAGCTAAGTAAGTGGGCCACTGTCTGTTGCTTGAAGTTAACAGAACAGATATAAAAGTGGTTTTGATCTTCTCATCGTGTCACTTTCTTCTGTTTTCTCATAAACTATGTTTATGATTGAGTTCATGTAATAAATACAATTTGAGTTACATGTGCCAACCAAAGGAAAATGCTTTGTGTCTGATTAGGTAAATCCATGAAGATAGTATGTAAAGGTAGTGATAGAACTTCATTTTGCAGGAGGAACCAACTCACCTCTGATAATATAAACCTGTCCACCTATCAAGTGTTTAAGACAACAGAACAGTCCATCTGACAACAAGGGTTGGACAGCAGTAAGAAGAAACAACGGACCAAGATGTCAAAAAGGCAGTAGGGTGAGAGAGATTTAGGTAGAAACATAACAGAAGATGCGAGGAAGGAGAAACAGGGTCAGAAGGCCAACATTGCAAAAAGTTCAACAACAGGCACTTTTTGTTTGAACTTGCAGCTCGGATCCCTGGAAATTGACTGAGGGGGCTGACCAGGAAATGAGGGAAACCATGGATCAATTCAGAGGAGAACTAAAAAGCAGGTAGTGCAGCTGAGACAGATTTGACCATCTCTTTCAAAAGTTAAAGCTGTGCATAGTTTCTCTCTGGCTCAGTCGTTTCAGCATTTATTTTATAGCCTATATTTTTGGGGGGGACTTTGACATCAGTTTTGAACTAGTCTTACGGGAATAAATGATTTGTATAACATTCCGAAAATGTACTCAAAGATGATTTAAAAGGCTAACAAATACAAGATGGTGGCCTGTATGGCTTAACTAAAACTACAATTTTGATTGAAGTTTTGATGTAAAAAAAAAGAAGTTATTATATTATTATTGGTGAGATTTGCTGTAAAAGACAAACACAGTGAGCGCCACCTACTGAAACTTAAAGGTCATTACAAGGCATTACAGTGTGTATTGTTATAATCACATGATGCATTTTGTGAAAGGCTGTCTAAACATAAAACCTTATGCACAGGTTCAACTTGTCCTTACCCCATCTGTCACAGGTCAAAACATTTTTTACACTCTTCATTGTTTGTTGGGGAAATTACTAAAATAAAATGCTTTAGAGTACTTACTGGGTGGCTTGTTGGCTGCCAGGTTTTTGAAATGGATGCCTTTGATGATCTCCACAGAGAGACGTCCTGTGGTGGCATTGTACACCAGGCCGACAAGGATCTCTGGTGTGGATGTCTGACTGACTGACTGAAATGATGAGGCGCTTTCACTGCATGTCATATCTGAGAGGCTGACCTGGGATTCACCGCCCTGAAAATGTTTCACACAAAATTGTTCACTGGTATTTGTTGTTGTACAATGGATTCTTGATTGCAGACTGATGTTGACAAGGCTTCTCATTTCCAGCTGGCAACCATCAATTTTAACATCTGAAAGATTTCATCAGCTATAGTTAGATCTTGTTCCCTGCTAATTATTTCCCTTCACCTTAAAGGATTAGTTCACCCAACAGTGAAAATGTTGTCATTATCTACTCCCACACCAATGGTAAGTTAGATGATATAGTTTTGCAGTCTCCAAAAAACTAGTCTGATCTCTAATCTGTAGTTTCACAGCACAACAGTGCTGCAGCATTTTCCTAAACAGCAAACAAGTCCCTATCAAGTAGATAGGGACTTGTTTTAAAATGTAAATAAAAAAGGAAAAAATAATAAATTAATTTAAAAAAAGGCCCCTTTCAGCTTGTCCAGTTAAATCCAAGTCTCCAGAATACCAAAGTTCCAGGTTTATTTTGAAAAATGTTATACCCGTTTTATGCCAAATGCGTTAGTAGGTGTCTCGGCTGAAGTCTGCACATCAAGGGTGTAAAAACCATCTTTTCAAATCAATTTGGGATCTCTGGGCTTCCAGACACTTGGATTATGCTGGGCAAGCTTGATGGAGCCATTTAGCTGGTTAGCTTGACATGATTGAGTTTATAGAGTAGATAAATCTATTCCTTACACTTTTGATCTTGTTTTTGGTTTTTGGAGAGACTGAACAAATGTGTCTTATTTCTCCCACCATATGTTGCTGTTTTGCCAAAACACTGTTTTTGACTAACACTAAAAGTCAAATAAAGACATTTCTCGTTGAATGTGACCATGGTTTAAGATTTGCCTTAATTGCTTAGCTACTTTTTAAGCTGTGTTTCATCCTAAATTGCTGTAAATGCTAAAGGAAAATGAACCAACTCAAGTGAATTGATAGACACATTAAACTAACTAGAAAAACAGAAGTAGCTGGCACGTAAAACAGGATCTCAATACTTCCCCAAGCTGAAAAAGATAACTTCTTTCTGAAAATGTTATCCAATCACATGAAAGATCAATCACCGCAGAGCAGCAATTAGTGAGGTGTTACTAATGCTTTGATCCCACTTACCGGGAGAGCACAACATGCGTCTAATATGACCGGCACAGACATTTTGCCCTGAAGGTTGAGCTTGGTGAGGTAGAACACCTTTTCCCCAAGCACCTTCTCCTTCTTCATCCTCCGCATACTGTAAAGGCGGAATCGGATGGAGTAATTGCTGATCATCTCCGACTCCACATGGCTGAAGCGGAAGGTCTCCGTGAAGATTGGGCATGGGCCTCTCTGGATTCCTGTTTTTGCCCTCTGCTTCTTGGTGGGCAGCAACACAAGGTGGACCTGCCAGGAGATATTGCCGGTGCGTTTTAGGGCAGGGAGGTCTGTTACTGCCATGATGGTGACTGCCAGCTGCTGGTCCTCTGAGTCAAAGTCAAACACCACGTCGAGAGTACCATATTTTGCAAGCAGGTCTGGTTCATAACCTTTAGGGAGCTGAGCTGCTGATCCACCTGCTGACATGTCCTAAAGAAACCAATGACATCTTAAATGTACAACAAGTCATACAATATTTCCAGTCATATCTTCTATCACTGGTATTTACCTCCGGGCTGAGGACAGCTGTGCTGTCACTGGGTACATCCTCCTCGTAACCCTTGTTGAGGTAACTCCCAGTCTCATGGCCGTCACTGCCCTCACTGGGGCATTTGCCAAAGGATAGATGGGGACTGCCACTAGTGTTGGATAGATCACACTTGGCGTCTCCCAGGTCTGACAGTGTATAGGACATCCTTGGAGAGCCATTCTCATCCTGATAAGGAGGTGGCTGAAGCTCATCCAATGGCGGAGTTCGTCTCATCCTCTGGATGCAGTTGGCTGGTCGAAAAAGAGTAAAGAGAGAGACCAAGGATAACAATAATGAAGATATTTATTAAGATTTTTATTTGAAGGAAAGTTTACTTTGCCTAACTGCCAACAGCAGTGCTCTAGCAGTGGCAATTATGGTTAATCCATTGGTGGGTTGGATGTTAAAAACTTTTCACAGCTCACAGAGAAGGAAGTCTATCCATGAGTTTCCTGGGGAGGCCACTGGGGAGGTTACTGGGGATATAATTATGGTTGATTCTTCCTGGGATCGGCGTAAGTAACAAATTGATATTTTTTGATACACAGGCAGCATGTTCAATGCTTTAGATTTAGAAGCAATAGCTAGAAGGGCTCAGCAATAATAATGGTGTTAGTGACCTAGATCTTCATGAACAAATGATACACCGCCGTACCAACGAGGAGAAATGTCCTGTTACCATGGAAAATGCTGGCAGTAAGGATTTTAAGTAAAAAAAAAGCTCCGCTGCATGCATGCACGACTCTGTCCGTGCTTCCTAATAATGTAGTTCAACAAATTACAACATGAGAATGCCTGGTTTGCCGTACTCAAGATTAGATCAAAAGTGTTTCCAACACAGCAAATGCTGAATTTAGTGACAGTGAAGGACTCATTACAAAAGGATTACATGGTCATTACTACATATGTAGTTTTATCTGGCCTTCTATTTATTAACTAATGTTTATTCTGTAGCTGGACCTCAGTGCTAAAGTAGGATTCTGGTTGTTCTTTTCTGGCAAAATATATATCGTTCATGAAATTCTTGATCATTGATAAAGATATATTTATCAAAGAATTCATTTTCACTCTGAGAAATTAAACTTGACCCAATGACCATCATGTGCTCTGTGGGGGCTCTGTGAATGCACAGCCTAAATAAAAAATCAGATATGCACCATTAAAGGACCGATTTTAATACTTCTTACTAACAGATGTTATGCCTCTCACCTTTATAAATGATTCACATACCTGGAAGGCAAAGAATGAGGCTATACTGAGAGTCTCCGTAACACTTAACCCCGAAGAACCCCGAATAGTGTTGTCAACTGCATTCTCAAAACTGCGTCCCTTGTCCAAGTTGGATTCACAAAAATTGAGCAGCTGATACTAATATTCCCACAGGGACATTGGTGAAATTTTAAATTCTGGTCTCTTGCAAAGAAAACAGAGAAAAAGAAAGAAAAGATGAAGAATAAAATAACTTGGGGAAAAAAATCTTCTTATTCTGTCTCCTAACTTTCAAAAAAAGCAAGCACTATGATGACGTAATTCCAGCTTTCTCCCGAGTTCTTCAAACTTTCACTCTTAATAATGTCAGTGAAACACAACCTCAAAGTGGCACATAACAGTGGCAGGATGGAGGCAAAGAAGTCTTAACTAAGTGTCATGGAGGGCTTGATAAAAGGAGCAAATCCATTTTGAGCAGCTTTTTTTCTGCTGAGCCGGGGGCGGTTGATTTGATGGCAGCTGCTGTGTAAAAGCACTACTCTTTTCTCCAGCCCGTTAATTGGGATGGTTACCATTCTTCCTCTTATCTAACCCAGCCTTCCTTCACAGAGTTTCATCCCCTCTGTATAGGCAGATGCCTTGTTTTGCCTTTGTGTACCTCTGTTAGTGCAGAAACAGTTTGTGCATTGAGAATCGTGACTGGGAAACTATTTTAGGTGAGTGGAGCAGAACTTTATTGTCCTTCCCACAACCACAAGGATGGGGAACACAGATGACCTCTTGCCCATCTGACACCTATACAAGACAGTCAAGTTAATAAATGTCTCCCTTTTTTAAAAAAAGGAACATATAACTGAGGTAGATTGAAAAGGTTACTAGGTTACAACAAAGATAATGAGAAGAGATTCAGTAGGGTTAATAGTTTTAAATGACCTATACATGACTAAATAAATGCTGTGAAAAATTTATTTAACCAGATGTTGGACTGAGCTTTTAGCTTTTACACACAAGTGGCCCTAACATCTCTGACACTCAGAGCCCACATGTGTCCTTTAACGACTCCATATGGACACTCCCACACAGAGTTTAAAAGCCTGAAACTCCCCTCCAGTTAGTTAGAACTGTAGAAGCCTCTTGGATGAGAGGTGAAACGTTTTCAAGAAACTGAAACATTTCCAGTTGTCTACATTACAGCACTTAGAATTGCCATGACCTGGATTACTGAGAACCTTCTTCAACAACTCATTATAACGATAAGGCTTGAATTCTACATTGACTACAAGCATTTACTTTTATGAACTTTATTAAAGAATTCCTTAAAAAAAGTACTGCGATGTGTTGCCTCACAACATGCCTTGGTCAAGCAGTCCTGACAGCATGCTAACCTCAGAGAGGAGAAAGTTGGTCCAGACAAACCTCCAATTATTTTGTTCTTGCTGCCAACTTCCTATTTTTGGGATTGCTGTGCAGAGCCACCGGGGCACCCAGCTCTGCCTGATTCTGCAGCCTCTGCACAATCCTCCTCATGTATAATACATATGTCCTGAGGATAAAGCTCTTCATTCTCTCAGACAAACACAAGCAATGGTGGGAGTCGAGAGAAAACAACACAGACGCCTCAGAACTTTTACCATGACTTGTTAGAAATTAATGAAATCAAGTACTCTCTCAGCTATATCATGGAAACTACTGCTGTCTAAATTTCTAATAATAAGTTTTTGTTTTAGAGAGAAGCGGTAACCGGATGTCAGGACTGATCACTGCTAATCCACAATAGCTTGCTGAGAAAACCACAACCATCAAAGCCTTACCATAGGAACAGAAATAATGAACATCTAGTACTTTTGACCAAAGTGCAACCATGGATGGACAAAGTTATCACTGCACTTCCTCTCCTAGCTACAGACCAGATTAGTGTTTTGTGGATTACGAGTAAACTGGTTACATAATCTGATGAGTCAAGGAGAGTTACTGTTAGATAGAAACTGCAAACCTGAAACTCCCTCAATGGATATGTTTTCCTCAAGATAAAGAAATCATCTTTTTCCACCCTTGAATTTTCTATATAATAGAGGTATCTAGGTATTTGAATCACACAAAAATAAACATAAGATTGCTAAACACCATTGCTAATATGTTGTCATATATATATATGCCAGGCACACGACTAAAATCTCTGCTGCTCTCTGTCACAAGGAACACACACTGATGGAAAGCAAGCCAGTGTGACTGCTTCTTTGAATTCAATGAAAAGTTAGTATGGCTGTCTATTCACTATCCAAATACAGTATTTTCCCAAAAGACTTAAAGACTATAGTTTAATGATTTCTTGGGTGATTACATGTAGCATTTTATGTTTGAGAGAATTAATGCTTGAGTGGTTCAGGGTCAATAGCAGCAAATACGCAATGTGGTCAGCTGAGACAGTGGAGTTAAAGGCCATTTATGCTCAACATTTGATGGTTCCAAAAAAATTTAACAATGGCAACCTCCAAAATTACTGGAAATTAAGTTTTTTACAGTTTATCTCATTGGTAAAGTGAAGAGGACTCTGTGTTTACATGTTGCAATGTAGTTAGTGTCTACTGTCGGCAGGTAATTCTTGACTCTTGCCCTATAGTGGATATACTGTTTAACCTACATGCCAGCATAAAGGACTTGTGTATGTAAGCACTTCTGATTACATAGTTTGAGACAGACATACCCATGAGCACCATCAGCCTTGAGTGGAATAGTGCTGACTGCACAATTATGGAAACACTGAAGCAGTTCTTCCAGGAAGAAATACAACACATTTCCTGTTAATCGTGACCCCATGACACATGGTGATGTACAGGAGATTGACAATGGGTCACAATGTCTCGAAGGATACATTTGAGGGCACCCAAGATGATTGACAGAAAAGGATAGAAAAAATCATGCTCATGCTACACAAAGTTATGCATTTGGCAAAAGTGAGAAAAGCATGCTATATAAATACTGTGAAAGTATCACTCAGAAGTCAGAAACTGCGCCTTTTGACAAGACATCAGGACTTCCCAAATATTGTGATGTCACCAATGGAGGGACGCCTGTGAGCTAATTAAGGCAGGCAACTTGAGCTGCACTGAAATACATATGACACGTCCCACTCCCCACAATCATCTACCAAACGCATCCTGTCAATTTGGCGGTCTATTGAAAAAGCAAAAAGCACTCTGATGCGCCTCGGGAAGTAATCTCAGAGCCGCAGCAGAGTGAGACAGCATCTGTGTGAATGGAGAGGCCGGAGGTGCTGGTATTGGGCGTCTCTATCTGATGGTGTTCACAGTCTGACAGCTAAACAGATCCTTCACTAATCAAATAAAAGAGAAATTACCCACAAAGCAACGTTACAGGACCAAACTACAGTAATGTGGTAATTATTAGTGTCTTCGTCAGATTTCTACTCGAATAACAGCGTCTGTCCCTGGCTGAACTCACCATGTGTTTTTTTCCTTCCACTATTGTGTTGTTGCAGTTACTGTCTTGAAAAAAACACCAAGGCAGTCAGACAGCGTCTGGGTCAGGATCTCAGTCACAACACATTTAGCTGCATCCATATGATTATAAACAGTTAGCGGGTACATGGTAGGATTAACAGTTGGACACCGGGGGAAAAACCACACAGATGTCAACGTCATGATCTGTACCGCCACGCCTCTTTTGGACCCGCAGTGCTGGTTTGCTATATGAATTGACACATTGGTGCAGCTTTACACCCAAGCTGCTTGGTTTTGTGAGAAAGGCGGAGAACTGGCGAGCCTTTGTTGCTGGGGTAATGCAGAGTCTCTGTGTGAAAAGGGCTAGTATTGCTGCATGTTCTGCACTTTAACAGAGCAGTCAGACAGAGGGTGGTTAGAACTGGTGGGCTCTTGCAGTAATCGTCAGTCTGAGAAAAACATCTTCTAGTAGTCACCCAAAACTAAAATATGAACCTTAAACTGACTTTTTTGTTGATTTGCTGAGCCAACTGAATATCTTTTGGGCTTGGACTGTTGATTTAATAAAACGAGTAATTTCAACACATAATGGCCATTTCCACAATTTCCAGACATTTAAATACATAATATTAAAAGAATTGCAAAGAAAATTCAATATTGTTTTGTTATAAAAGGTTGGGAACCAATATTCAAAATTAAAGTCTCATTTAACTAAATGATGGGTTAGGGTAGGGATGTACTGCAGTAAAGCTACTACATGTTGTATTGAAAGCCTAGTAATTAAAAGAAACATTTCATGTCACTCTACACTCTACACTATACACTAACACCAGCAAAATCACTGACTGATTAACTGAACAAAATATAAGAAAATATTTGCAGGCAACATGGAGCATAATCCTAATAAATGCTACCTGTAAATGGACAGCAACTAATAAGTAAAATGATACCGCTCTTGACAGGGAGCCACTTGACTGTCAGCCAAGGATCAATGTGGCTTTAAGACAGAAATTTAATAAGGCTACTGCAGTTTTGATCAGATGATCCTCTGTAACAGAAAACATGTTTTATCACAAAAGTGAAAAAGTGAAATCTTCAGGAATTTCTCTGAATGAGACCAAAACAATCTGTAGATCTTTAAATATCATATCACTGAGCAGCCCTTGTTTCCTGGTTCCATATATCGGAGCCCAGACTGAGGGTGACAGTATGGAGCCAGAACAGTCTCATAATGGATAAATGCACACAGAAAGGAATAAATGCATGAAAAAGGACTCACAAATGTATTTGGGGAGTTGTATATATATATGACTCCATACACAAATGCATTTTCAATGCACACACAAATATGCTTCAATCCAAAAATAAAAAATTCACATATAAAAATAAGATTTGTAAACATATTTGTGATGCGCACACAAATATTTCTTGTTTTAAATATGTGCAATAAAAATTCACAAATGTACAAATCGTCAGTTATTTGCAATTTTCATCAAATACATATTTGGAAGTTGTTACATTGATATATGAATTGTCAAACGCACATTTGTCTCTGTGCTTTTAGTTTGTAAACCTCCCTGCATTTTGTCGTAAAATGACTTCAGTTTTCTCGGTTGGTCCAAAAGATTTCAAAGATCAAAAAGTCACCAGGAATCTTCAAGGCTGAGTGCAGAAAAAGAGCGGGATCAGACACAGATAACATCCGTGAGAAAACCAAACTGACCCGAGGCTCAAAGCCCCGAACATCCTCTATTAAACACACAAAAATGGGAGTGTCCGTTAGGACATCATGGCCTCAACCAATCCCTATTCTTCTTACTTTCTGCTGACATTGCTATTTCTCTACGGAAACATACCATATTTGCTATGGAAAAACCCTGTACCTCTGGTGGAAAAACCCTGTATTACCTTCTGCGCTTGCGCGAAGGTTAGCGTACGTGCAGAGCTGCATGTTGACCAGTTGTTCTTCGCCTCGCTTTGGTTTTTTTAAGGAGGTGCTCTTCCTGTGTCTTTATCACTGGCTC
>OMLP01017595.1:0-10788 GCA_900302685.1 Spondyliosoma cantharus | reverse complement strand
ACATTTGTCCAAAACAGAACATGAGAAGCTGAAGAAAATGGGCTTTAGAAATTCCTTTTTCTCTTCTGACAGAACAGGAAAGAAGAGAGGAACTGCTATTCTGATCTCAAACTCTGTTTGTTTCGAACTTATTTCTGAACACAAAGACAAAGAGGGTAGATATGTTTTAGTAAAGGGCAAATTGGAACACAAAGAGGTCACTCTGTGCAACATATACGCCCCCCCAGGCAGCAATTTCACTTTTTTTAAGAAAATATTCAGTTTGATTGCCACTGAAACTTATGGTACCCTCATATGTGCAGGGGACCTTAACATACTTTTGAACCCTAAACTAGACTCAACTAACAGACTGAGAAAAGGGAACTCTCTTGAAAAACAAGTAAATCGGCTACTGGAGGAATTAGGACTAATTGACGTGTGGCGGCATTTACACCGATCTGATAGGGAATTCACTTTTTACTCCGCAAGACATAATGTTCATTCAAGAATTGATTACGTCCTCATGTTTAAAAAAGATTATCATAAATTGAGGGGCTGCAAAATTGGACAGAGGGACATCTCTGATCATTCTGGATTAACCCTGAAATTACATCTGGAGGGGAGACCAAAAACTACACTTTGGAGATTGAATACAGGTTTACTGAACAGTGACACGTTTAAAAAAGAAATGAGGGATAAATTGAAAATATATTTGGAATACAATGATAATGGCGAAGTCAGTCCTGCCATCCTATGGGATGCGGCCAAGGCATATCTTAGAGGGGAAATAATAGCCAAATCCGCAAGTTTGAAAAAGATAAAAGCCAAAAAACTGCTAGATTTACAAGATCAACTAAAGAAGCTGGAGCAAGCTCATAGCATTAATAGTGACCCTACTATACTTGAACAAATGAGACCAGTTAAACAGGAGCTTGACAAAATCTATAGTGAAGAAATTGAAAAAAAACTCAGACATATGAAACAGAGGTATTATGAAGCAGGACCCAAAGCATCCAAATTACTTGCATGGAGACTTAGGAAACAACAAGCTGAATCTTCCATTCATAAAATTAGAGACCCTTTAACAAATAACATAACTGCCAGACTGGAAGGAATCCAGGAAGCCTTTGTATCGTACTACAAATCCTTATATACCCAACCAGATAAGGCAGACGAACTAACAATCCAAGACTTTCTGGACTCATTAGACCTCCCTTGTATTGGTAAAAATCAAAATGAAAAACTTATTTCTGAAATCTCAACAGAGGAAATAGATCAAGTAATTTCAGGTCTCAGAACAAACAAATCCACAGGTTGTGATGGATTCCCCTCTGAATGGTATAAGAACATGAGAGAACCACTACTCCCTTTACTAAAAGCTTCATTCAATTATACCCTGAAAGATGGGGCCCCCCCACCATCATGGAAAGAGGCGTTTATTTCAGTGATACCCAAGGAGGGCAAAGATAGAATGGACTGTAAAAACTACAGGCCAATTAGTGTCCTAAACACTGATTATAAAATATACGCAGCCATATTAACTAAGCGATTGGAAACAGTGATGCCCTCCCTAATAGATGAAGACCAGACAGGCTTTACAAGGAACAGGCAGACACATGATAATATTAGAAGAGCCCTCCATATAATCGATTATATCTCGAAAGAGAAAATTGGCGCAGTCCTTCTCGGCCTTGATGCCGAGAAGGCATTCGATTCGGTCGGCTGGGATTTCTTATTTCAGGTAATGACCAGATTTGGATTTTGTAAACCATTCATACAAAGCATAAGAACAATTTATTCCTCCCCAACGTAAGGATTAAAATTAATGGAAGCCTCTCAAATCCAATAAGATTGCAACGAGGATGTAGACAGGGCTGTCCACTCAGTCCATCACTTTTCAATCTTTTTATCGAACCATTGGCCCAAGCTATTAGAGAAGATAATACCCTAGAGGGCATACATATAGGAAGCTTAGAGAACAAAATTTGTCTATATGCGGACGACGTATTGATAACACTCCAAAAGCCTGAATCTGGTGTCCCACTGCTTATGAACATCTTGGAGATGTATGGAAGATACTCTGGTTATGCACTTAATGTCCAGAAAACCCAAGTTTTAACTTTTAATTATGTCCCCTCACAGGAACTTATGGATAAATATAAATTTGACTGGCTTCAGCGACACATTAGATACCTGGGTGTTTTTCTAACAAAGGATCCGTCACAGCTGTATGATGCCAACTATAAGCACATTAATAGGAAGATATACGAGGACCTGGATAGATGGGACTTGCTCCCCCTTGACCTAGGCAGCAGAATAAGGACAATTAAAATGAATATTCTCCCCAGACTATTATACTTATTTACTGCACTCCCAATAGAAGTGCCTCTTAAACAATTTAGGGATTAGGATAAACACCTGTCTAGATTCATTTGGAATAATAAAAGACCCAGAGTGAGATATTCAACACTACAGCTGCCTGGGGAGAGGGGGGGCATGTCCCTGCCTTGTTTTAGAGATTACTACCTATCGGCCCAGTTGAGACCTCTGGTATGCTGGTGCAACCCAGCCTATGTGGCAAAATGGAAAGACATTGAATTATCTTTAATGGATATTCCTATACAGTCAGTACTGGGATGCATTAACAGAATTAATGAGGTTTTTCAATTACATAATCAATTTGTTGTTTTCTCAGTGAGGACATGGTTACAGGTGGTCAAGAGATTTGGGCTGCAGAGGGAGATCAGGTTGTTGTGCTGGCCGGCATATGATCCGCACTTCCTCCCGGCATCACAGGACCATAGATTTAAACAATGGGCTCAACACGGTATCACATCTCTATGCCGAATGATTACAAAGGGAAAATGTAATACTTTTGAGGGTTTATGCCAATCATTTGAGTTAGGCAAAGAGGATTTTTACCGGTACTTACAGATTCGCCACTTCTTTTTACAGGAAATAGGGAGCACTGATTTAGTTGAACCGTCAAGAATAACACAGATACTTATTGATGCGTATAACTCAGAAAATTCTAAAGTCATTGTAGGCAAACTATATAAGGGGTTCACTTCAATGAACAAAAATTCAACTGTCTACATAAAGCAACGTTGGGAAAAAGATGTTAACATAGTATTAGCAGAAGAAGAGTGGCATCAAGCATGGTTAACTCAGTGTTCCACTACTAACTCCTCTTTTTGGAGAGACTTTTGTTGGAAAAATGTGATCCGCTTTTTTATAACACCCTCCCAAAAATCTAAATCAACTGGGTCCCTGTGTTATTGCTGGAGGGAGTGTGGATTGGCTTCAGCAGACCACGCTCATATCTTTTGGTCATGCCCACATATTCAGCCATTCTGGAAAGGAGTGGGACATTTAATATCAGAGACTCTGGACCTGGAACCAGATTTTTCTTTTACTTTCCTCTACCTGGGAAGAATCCCCAGTGATCTCTGTAAAAGTGACAAATACCTCCTGAAGATCTTTTTGGCTGCAAGCAAGAAAGCGATAACGAAGTGCTGGCTTCAGAGGACACCCCCCACCACTGCCCTTCTCAGCAATATAATTAACTCTATTCGCTCAATGGAAAAGATGACATTCTTGCTTCGTCTTCAGAAAGAGAAAGGGGATAAATACTGGAAAAAATGGGACTGCAATAACCATTTGGACCCTTAACAATCATGTCTTTAGTTCTCTTTGAAATCTGTAATACTACTGAAAAAATTTGCCTTGTACCTGTACCCTCATACCTTTGCTTACGGCAATCTTATTTCCCCCCCAGACCTCACCTGCTTGTTTTTTGTTGTTGTTGTTTTTTATTGTAAAAAAAATGAATAAATAAAAAGTGTAAAAAAAAAAAGAAGTGGGGTATGTGTGTTTGGTAGTTGGTTTGTAGTTGTTTGTTTTGTTTGGTCTGTATGATGAAGATTAAATATAATTAAAAAAAAATAAATAAAAGAACATTTTACTGATTGTGCCTTGCAACAAGTACTGTGTATCTTGGAAAGAGGCAAGCAACAATTTACAATGATTTCAGAGCATCTGCTGGACAGTGGTTTTGCACCTAAAAAAAGTAGTCAGCCAAACCCAGGAGATAAGTGAAGGAGGAGAGATAAAAGTGTATTCAAAGCTCAAACATTAGTGCATTACCACATAGAAGCATTAGTGCACCTCTCTTAATCCCTGCAAGCCAACCAACCAAGTTTTTGACTGGCATAAACTTACCAGAAGAAACATTGATGGTCATTAAATCTTCTCCCAGCTTGTTGCTGACGATGCAGGTGACAGTCAAGTTCACCTTAGGGATCACAGTGATTTTATGGGTGGCCTTGCCATTGATGTAAGTGCTCTCCTCCTGGAGACAGAGAAAAAATACTTTGGACGAAGAGGCTTTAAAAACATAGAGGAAAAGAATATCACACATTCTTAAGCTTCACACACATTATGTAGAGTTTGACTCTGGATCCATTTTGGCGTTCCAGTAATATGACTCTTCTCTGGGGGCCATTTTTTCTGGTAACACACTGGTGGAAGTGGCGTTGTGTGGGAAAATCTATAAATCTATAAAGGCTTACTTTTTGGCGGTTACACATTACTACATATAGTAACTGTAATCATATTACCAATATCCTGTTAGAAATATGTTATATTACTCTGTTACTGTTTAAAGTAATTTATTACTGTTACATGTTTTGTGGTGCATTACCCCCAACACTGTTGCTCTTTAAACAATGAGGTTTAAAGGAGCATGTTTCCGTATTGTATTCTTATTCTTATTTTAAACCTAACAACATTATAATGTAATATTATGTGCAAGATTGTTCTTATTTCGACAGACCTCTCAAAATCAGGGCCAGGGTCTTGACAATGTACCATCGTACATTTTCTTCATGTCTTGTAAAAATCTAGCATTAGATAGTTCAGTCTATAGCGAGGGAAAACCATGTATCTCCAAATGTTGTGCTTTTTATTCAAGGAGTGAGTATGCTTTAATGGGTTGAGTAAATTCTCCTGCTTCTTGGGATAAAAAACAAAAAAAAAACAAAAAAAAAAACATATGAAAACATGCAGTCAAACAGCTCAAAATTGTTTTCTTATCTTGTGAAAAGCTGATAACTAAAGTTATACTATCCCTCCATTCATCCCTCATGTGGGCCACATTTATCAAAAGTTGCCTTAACAGGACACATTCATTTTAAGAGAAAAATGTATCCTCACTCTACTTCCACTGATGCATTATGGCTCAGACAGTTGCCTGTCAGTTGAATAATTCACAAGTTTCAATAGA
Source organism: Spondyliosoma cantharus (assembly GCA_900302685.1). NCBI lineage: Eukaryota > Metazoa > Chordata > Actinopteri > Spariformes > Sparidae > Spondyliosoma > Spondyliosoma cantharus. The sequence goes on along the minus strand of OMLP01017595.1, from coordinate 5,525 downwards.
CAATGTCTGCTAAAACAATTTTGCACTATGCATACAGCCTCAGTGCAACAACCCTGTGCAGTAGGCTATTATAATGGTGCAATGGCAGAGAAGAGTGGAAACTTCAGTGGGAACCCACTTTACTATTCAATTCAATTCAATTCAATTCAATTTAAAAACACTTTATTGCCCCAGGGGGCAAAGTAAGAACAAAGTAATGTGTGACAGGTTGTCAAAGAACACTGACCACACCACACTCATCATCACTGTTTGCTGTTAGCCCACTTTTTTTCGCTGCTTGTGCTCTGCTTGCTGCAGCCTCTATTTCTCTACTAAAGATACTTAACACACATACTTGCTCACTCATACTCACACTTACATTTGTGCTGTTGATACTCCATTGAAAACTGGGTTCTGGAACGCCATCAGCCTCACAGGTCAGAACTTTGTGTTGAGCACCATCAGCACGCCGTTTGGCTAAGCTGGTGATCACAGGCTTTCCTGATGCAAACACATCATGTTATTACTGACATGCTAAGTTCAGTAACATTTTATCACTTGCAAATTTTGCATGTGATCTTTTCAAAATCTCATGACCTCAAACTTGATAACTTGATTGAACTGATAGAATCCAGGTGAAAGCAGGGTGCCCTTGTGGATTTCAACAACTGATTATGTTTCAGTTACAGAAGAGATGCACACAGAATGCAATTTTCGTTGTTAAATACGGTGTTCATAAAGTCCCTATCCTGGCATTAATTAAAAGTCATCTCTGTGTCGGAAGATGACTATTGTTGTGAATTTTAACTACACAAATAAAGCTTGATTGATTGATCAATGTTACTCATAATGATAGAATCCCTACATGGCTTTAAAATGGCTTGAAGGTAAGGCAATGTTAAAAACTTGATATTCATTGGAGAATAAAACAATTTGTTTAGTCAGTGAACATTGTAGGTGGTGATCTGAAAACATAATATAATCCAGTTTTGAGGTCAGAACATTTCTCAAAAAATATTGAACTTCCATCATGGCAGGTTTAGAGTAAGTAAGAGTAAGACATTTACTTTCAGTGTTCCATTAATGTTCGGGCAAACAGACAAGTTGACGATGACATACACACACACACACACACACACACACACACACACACACTTACCTTCTACAACCAGTTCAAAGCTCTGATGTTGTGTGAGACCAGTCATGGAAGCCTCACATACGTAGATTCCCGCATCAGCATAGGTCAACTTGCTAAACTCTGGCTCCTTCACCGTCTTTCCATTCTAAAAGCCATACTTACACTGTCAGTTTGTGTGCTCTACAGCAAAGTGCACCTTTACCGCTAATTCAAATGCAACAGTATGTATGAATTCTCAAGTCTTACCTATCTATCTGTATGTACAGTATTTCCCATAACCATAGCCTACTGAAATCTATCTCTATCTGTTTGATAAGAACCCTTATCTAATCTAAAGTACTTCATCATTGGCTTTTTCTCATATCCGCAGGATATCCTATTTTTGCTGCAATGACAGAGACTCATCTTACTTTTTCTTAAATTTCATACAAACTAAACTTACCAATATCATCCATATCTTTCAAGAATGTTTACTTTTGGTTGTAGATAAGCCTTTGAACACAGTGAGGAATAAATGGTTTGACACTGTGCCATCAAGCTGCTGAGGTATTCACAGTATAAAAACTCAGAGTTGCTGCAGTCAGGCTTCATCGCTGACTAAATATATTGTAAACAGGCCATTAGACAAACTTTCCTGTTCTTTAACTCTCTCTTTCAGTTTCTCTGTGATCAATAACCCAACCGTAGTACCATTACCTTTGTCCATGACACTTTCACGTCACCTGAGCTGATCTTCTCCATCTTTAGAGGCAAAGTGTCCCCCACTGTCTTTACAACCTTCCCAGTGGGACTCAGACTCAGGTCCAGGTCTGAAAAAACAGGACAGAAAAAGGACAGTTCTTTTTGGCAGTTGGCTAAAGGTAAGTGCATTCATTTTGCTTTCTTTTATCATGGGAAACAGAGAAGCCATGATGTGGTAACCTTGAAAGGGGACTCATTAAACTCACAAGGTCACTTCCAGACACAGTTCTCTACTTAGTGTTCAGCTTTTGTAGCTACTCTTTGAAGAGCCAAATGATTCCTTTATATAACATTTGCAAACAAACCATAGTTTGCCTAAACACTATAGATCTGACAACATTAATTTAGTATGTGCTTATTTATATGTTCTGTGAAGCCTTCCACTTCCCTTGTTTGGGTGCTTGGGAGCAGAGCCTTGATTACTTTCACAGGAACTGCTCCTAGCCACTGGTTCAGGTATGTGGACGACCTGGATCAAAATCAGAGCAAGGGAAGTGCAAGCCTTCACAGAACTTATAAATACTGTGGACAATAACATCAAGTCACACGGGAAGATGTCAGAGGAGACAGTCTGCCTTTCTTGGACTGTACAGTACACACTGAAGAAGACAGGACCCTAAACATTTAGATGTACAGAAAACCTAAACACAGAGATGAGTACTTGTTGTTTTACTCTCATCACCCACTGGAGCACAAGCGGGGGGTCATCAGAACCCTAAACCATCGGGCTGAGACTGTGCCCACAAAGACAGAGGGGAAGGACAAGGAATAGAGGCACCTCAGGGGAGCACTTAAAACCTGTGGCTACCCAAACTGCACCTTTGTCAAAACCACTAAAAGATCAAGAGCAGACAGAGAGGAGGAGACGAGAAAACGTAACAAGATCATCATTCCCTATGTCGTGGGGGCATCTGAGAAACTCAGGAGGATCTTTAATAAACATCATATGCTGGTTCACTTCAAACCACTGAGGCAGAAACTTGTCCATCCTAAGAACAAAACACCCAGGCATAAACAGTGTAATTATGCTGTTCAGTGCAGCCAGGACTGCACAAATGTGTACAATACAAAACAACCTCTCAATAAAGGAATGGCACTTCACATTCTTTTGAGGACAACAATGTAAACATCTTGGCCAGAAAAGACAGATGGTTTGAAAGAGGAGTAAAGGAGTCCATCTATGTCATACTGGAACTACCGTCTTTGAACTGAGGACGTGGCCTACGGCATTACTTATCACCCACCTATAATGTGGTACTGAGTTCCCTCCCCAGACAGCTTAACAACTATTCAAACCTGGGCTCACCTAGCCCTAGAAACCCACATGAAGGCCAGTTGGGTCAGTGACCCACAAGTGGTCCTAACGACTCTGAAACTCAGAGTGTCACTCACCAGTGTCCTTAATGCCTCTGTAAGGACACTCCCACAGATTTTAAAAGCCTGCAAACTCCACTACAGTGGGACTACATGAGAGTTGAAACTTCTTAAAGAAACTGAAGTCCATTTGCCTACGATACAGCACAGAGAATTACCATGACCTGGATGACTGAGAACCTTCATCATAAATCATACTTCAGCTTTATTTACAGTTTGCGCCCATGAAATAGATGCTAAATATACAAAAAACATAGAAATGGATGGGCCGCAGCGATAGGATAGGGAAAAAAAAAATACTTAAGGGATACATATTTTCACCAAAAATGGTCAGTTATGTTTAAGTAATGCTTATTTCAGTATCATTGTGCATTTATGGTGTGTTACTTAAAGAATATACCTTTTATAACTTTACAATATGGGTCACAATGGACATTAATAAATGTTTAAAGGATGCTTATTTAGCACTATTTTGCATTTAAGAAGTCTTACTTAAGGGATGAATGTTTATAAACTTCACAATGAGGCACACAAGGAGCATTCATTAAAGGTAAATTATGGTTAAGTAATGTTGTGACAGTAAGTGTGGATCTGATGACATACATGCTGTGAATGTCTTTATTAACCACATGCTAGTACTGGTAAGTACCTTAATTAATGTGTAAATCCTTAATAGAATTTAAACAGAGAAATGTGTTGCCGGTAACTTTAGTTAGTTATATGCTTCAACGTATGTTAATATAATCTAAACTAATTACGCATAGTTAACATGAACACCATTAATGAATGATTTACAGACACATGAGTTACCTGTTAGTGGACTGCTAGTTAATGCTTATTACTGTATTAACTAGTGCAATATATTAATTATTAACATTTATATTTACTAACTGTTAATAGAGGCTTCATAAACTATTATTAATTGTATGAATTAAGAACTTAATTAAGATGGGCACCATCAGAAAATTATTACTTGAAATTATTACATGACTATGTAAATTATTTTTACTCCATTAACTAATGTTAAGTAATGTATCATTAGTATTGTATAACTGGAAATAGACTCAAATAATGTATGAATTAACATGTTGATAACATTACTCCATTACCTAATGTTAATGAATGTATTATTATTATTGTTGTTTGTGCAAAAAAAATATTAAAATGTATAAATTAAGACATTAATTAACAAACAACTAACTGTTAATTGACTATGAGTTAATGATATTACTCCATTAATGAATATGTCCTTGTTATTGTTGTAACAAGCTAAGATGGCGCTGCTCCAGGTTGCAGCCTGTAGCTGCAGCCGCTCCAGGTGGCAGCCTGTAGCTGCAGCTCCCGTCGTGTTTTTTAACCTTTGTTTATTTGTTGTTTTATTCTTTTCGTATGTTTTTCGGATCAATCACAACCTGTTCATGAAAGTTGTGACAATGGCTGGACTAAGTTTTGTTACCCTTATCTGTGTTCTTCTGTTACTTTTTCTAATATTCGTAACAGAGAACCTTGCCAATAGTAGTGGGGGCATTGTTTACACGCGTGAACAGCTGATTGTGCTGTGTAAGCCTTTGCTGCAGGCCGGAGAGAGACCTGGGGCCCCGCAGGAGTTACGGAGGAGACGCCGGGGCTGCAGATCTGGAGCCAAATGGAGGGAAAGGAGGAGAAGACATAAACCAGCGGTACCGGCCATTATAATGGGAAACATGAGGTCTTTGGGGAATAAGACGGACGAATTTACAGCGCTGGTCAAGACCCAGAGGGAGTACCGTGAGTGTAACATATTTTGCTTCAGTGAAACTTGGCTGCACTCGGACATCCCGGACAACAGCATGGAGGTTTCTGGCTACAGTTTGGTACGGGGAGACAGAGACTGTTCCAAAAGTCGGAAGAAGAAGGGTGGCGGGCTTGCACTTTATGTGAGTGAGAGGTGGTGCAATCCCGGACATGTCAACGTGAAGGAACGGCTCTGTACCCCGGACATTGAACTACTAGCTGTGGGAATGCACCCTTATTATTTACCGAGGGAGTTCACATTCACCATTGTTATCGCTGTTTACATTCCCCCGTCAGCTGATGCAGCGGTGGCCTGTGAAGTAATCAGCTCCGCTGCTGCTAAACTACAGACTGAACACCCGGATGCATTCATGGTAATTACAGGTGATTTTAATCATGCCTCACTGGACAAAACTCTAAATAACTTTCATCAATATGTTGACTGCCCCACAAGAGACAATAAAACGCTGGATCTCCTGTATGCTAATGCCATGAATGCATATGACGCCACAGCCCTTCC
>OMLP01017593.1:38648-53393 GCA_900302685.1 Spondyliosoma cantharus | reverse complement strand
CTCTGCCATCAGTAAGGGTCCTGCAATGAGCTGGCGACTCATTCAGGGGTGTACCCTGGCCTTTGCCCAATGAGTCACTGGGATAGGCTCCAGTAATCCTCCTGAAAAAGGGGGACAATAACATCACCGCGACCCCGAGAGGGAAAAAGCGGACAAGAAAACAGAACGGGAATGGACATTATTCAAATAATGTCCTAACATTTTTCAGACCAGGCTATATCTTTCAAATGAAAGATGAATAGGCTAATAGGTTAGCAGTTGTTGCAGATTCGACCTTTAATCTTATTGTCTAGTGGTCAGCTTCCTCCCTTAGCAAAAGGCAGGACAATTATCCTTTTTTCATTCATGGTATCTTATTACCAGTACTACCACAGGTACAGTTGTTGAGACCAACTTTGTTGCTCACATTTCTGACCCAGAACAAGTATTTGAGCTGTCACACCACATCTGATATTAATTAAACTTTGTTATTTGTTGTTTTAGGCAGACAGGAAATGCCTGTCGCTCATTTATTGCTGTATTAAGCCCTGTGCGACCGAGAGAGGGTCACAGAGGCTTCCGGTGATGTCATAGCTTTCCCAGACCCCTGCGGGGTGATGGGAAAAAGACAAAGTGGTTGTGAGAATAGAAAAGGAAGTCACTATACCAATGTAATCCAGAGGGCAAGAAAGCAAACAATTTCCATATGTTTTCATACCTTTGGACTATCTGCCTCTTCCTTTTCGCTCCATTTATACGCAGCTGCTCGTCCAGATGCTGTGTATGTTCACGAATAGGATGTGCTTTTCCTTTTCTGGCATTTTAATCTTAGAAATCAATAGAAGGAGTGGGGGAGTGGAGTTTAAAAGGCAGCGCTTCTATTTCTTGAATCCCATGTTCATTGCGTATGATAACAACGGCAACACGCAACAACACAACAATGCAATACAGTGGATCTATTGCTTAAGGGCACTTCAGCAATGCATATTTAAGAGTTTAACATGATCTCTGTTTCTCTCTCTGTTTTAAAATGTATGAATGAAGTCATTCTGTCCGTACATACTGATGTGCACCACTAGCTGGCGCCACTTTATTACATTGATATCACAAATGGGTGTGAGAGACATGCTGGAGCTCGAACTTCATGATCTGACTCTGGCAAGTCAAAGGATGAGTTCACTGGATCATTGTAGCCAAGCTAAGATACATCTAATCATTGTTCTCACTCTATTAGATCATTGCATAAAGCAGTGAATACTGGTTCCATTTAAGCATCCACTGTCCAGATGTAAACTCACATTCTGTGAAGCAGTAATGTGATTAAGACATGTTTACTCTGTTGGGCGCTGATGTCTTGTTCCCCCAAGCAACAGGTGTGGTTGTGTAATGTCTGCTAAGAGACAGCAGGGTCCGTCTTTGAAGACTCGCAGCTCTGTATTCTCGTTGTCTGGCACTCACTTTCTCAGCCACGATGTCGGCAGACGATCTGATACCATCAGACAGAATGAGTGTTTCGAAAGGAGGATGAGAGAGAGCAGAGTGTAGGATTTCAGGTCAGACATGATCCATCATCATGACTGCTTCATCTGCTATTTTTCAGATTACATCTTTGGTAAAGTAGCACATAAAGTTAAGTAAAGTCTGTTTCATGTGCGTGTGTGCGACCTTGGCAACCTCTCTCACATGTGACGAAGCTCTTGGGTGGCATGAGGGGAGGCAGTTAAACATTCAGCAACGTCTTAATTATTCAAGACAGCTTCACTGTGTGCGTGTGTGTGTGTGAGAGAGAGAGAGAGAGAATGAGAGAGTGTGTGTTATTCAGATGTCTGTTAGAGAGAGAGAGAGGGCGAGAGAGAGAGAGAGAGAGAGAGACAAAAGAGAAAGAAAATGAGACCCTTCATCATTTCTATCAGTAATAATCACCGGACTAATATATCATCTGTTAATTATCTTTACTGATGGAGTCTGTAAGCGTTGAAGCAGTTGCCATACATTTTTAATGATGATGTAAATTTTATGACCAGGTCAGAGCGGCTTCTTCCCACTGTGGCCGAGGATAATTTTCATTAGAAAGCCATTTCATTCTTAGCGATCTGGAGATTATTATAAAATGAGATGAGATGAGATAGAACTTTATTAATCCTGAAGGAAATTATTGTGCCAGAGATTGCTACAAAATGTTACATTACAACCAGTAACAACCAGTAACTTCCCGTAGCCAGAGTCACACACTGGGTCGCAACCCAATTTAAGACAATAACAGTAATATTGATAATATTATCATAATATTTACAATGATACAAAACAGAGAAAAAGGGGAACATTCTTAATTGAGAAGCTGGAATCAGAGAATGCTTAGCCTTAGCCAAATGAATTACCTTATTAGAGCCGCGAATCTTCACAGGCCTCACAATTCACGATAAACTCTCTTTATATTTTGAAAGTCCTATAAAATATCATGTTATATAAAAAGCTGCATCTCTCTAAACGAGTATCTGTGTGACCCACCTCAATACATAAACATAACAAAAAGAAGACATGAATCCCTCTGCAGTGCATTTGTAATCTACAAAAATGTTATTTTCACATATCACTAATGAAATGTGGCAAACATCACAGACATGACTCTTCTGAGGGCATTTTTCAGACACGTCTCCTAACATAAGTAACGTTAGCCAAATGTCCAACCAAGAGTCAATGTGAGAGATCGACGTTGCAACGTAACTTCTGAGAAAACGATTTGCAAATGATCACATTCTGCTTATTCATGTTTGACACGTTGCTTGAACTTTTTTGTATTCTGGGCGATAAACCAAGTCCTTTATTCAGTATGGCAGTGCAAGAAATCACTCTCCATTTTCCATTAACTGTGGAGAATGGCAGCTCAGAGTCACTCATCTTATCTAACCTGATCTGTTTGGGGCTTAAGGGCTGGTGGCGGACCTCAAATCTCCCTTATTGTAATCTCAGTTTCCTCCTCTGGAGTCCCAGTTCAGCGACATTTCTCCGCCTGTTTTGCTCAACATCTTGTCTCCCTACTTCCAAACAGGGCAGAGGGTTTGGGCGTCCCTTGAACTGTGAGCCGGATGCTCCCCATAAAACTTGGCCTAATGTGTGGAAGCACCTGAAAATGCTATTAAAGAAAGAGAAAAACAATTGCTGAAGAAGGCTGCTTGAAAGTGAGAACAACATTCACTTCTGTCTTGATCACACGGACGCATGCTTCTGAAAGACTTGGTAAAAAACAAGGCTGTGGTCTCGATCTTATCACATACCCTTGATTGAAACACAAAGAGAAAGAGTAGCTGCTTGAGGCGCTGCATTTTTTTTTTTCCTCTGTATTACTTCTTGTTGGTAATAATCCTTGTGAGATATACTTACACTTTAGGAAAGGAAGTTCTCATATTTACAAGTTCCCGAAATAGCCCCGTCACCCAGCACTCTCAGTATATCAGTGTCCCGTTCGAAGTTGGGGCCCTGCAGAAGTTTCCCACACGTGTCACAGGCCAATGTCATGACAAGGGAGGCGAGGGAGAGGGAGGACGAGGGCCAGGGACTGGAAAGGAGGCGAGATTAGCTGTAAGGAGAAGGGGAAGAAAAATAATGAGTAAGATAAATGGAGGCTTACAGACTCATGCTCGAAGGAGATGGGGGTTAAGACAAAGGGCTCGGGTGGTGCTTGACTCGATGGCAGCAGAGGGACGTGCGGGACGGGAAAAGGGGCACAGATGGGCGGAAGCACTCAGCAGTGTAAAAGTGCTAAAGGTGAACAGAGTGTCTGTGAAATTGACCCGGTGTTTCCCCCCCTCCTTCAAGTCAAACGCAATGGTTACATAACAGGGTGTTTATGGCACCCACAGCTTTGTCTTTCATCTCATTGATGAAGGATGTCAGGGCTGTAATCCCTACCTGTTGCAGGGGGCCGAGTTGTTTACCTGTTTGAACATATCGGCTGCATACTGTACATTGTAACGTCTCAAAGTGTCCCATGAGATCAGCTTACAGAGTTCCCTTTGGCTCATGCCCTTCCGTGACAGTTGTCTTTGATGTCTGGTATGCAATCCGTCTGTGGAGTGAGCCTCCAGATAGCGGGTAGTGTCCAATCCAACACATTCCAAGTTTGGTAGATTCTGGCACCACAGGATTTATCAGTTACATTTGATGTCACTTGCTGGCAAAGCCCTCATCTAAGGCCTTAGATTAAAGTCTGTCTTGACTCAAAAATGTGTTTTGCTCAGTAAAAATGCTCGGGTGTTTGAGCTTCACTGCGCAGAATAATGCATGAGCAGATCAGCACTAGAGGACTGTGTTCACATTTATCTGCAGAACGAGGGGGAAGTTTCTCTGAATTTAAGACGTGTGCATGAACAATCTTGACATCGTGACATCACAGTTAGATAGGAAGCCAATCCCAGTCCAGTACTGAACTTGCGGAGTCATAGACTGGATGGAGAAGAAGCCGATGTAATCTTGACAATGTCTAGCAAGGTAGCAATTCATATTTCAGGCAGAATTATAATTATAATTATATAAAGATAATGTCTTAAAACATGTATACAGGGATTCTCTTATACCCCTTTTCCACCACCATTTCTGTTAAGGATTCTTGAAGCCTTGGTGCCATCAAGCCAAGGATGCATCATCAATGGAGGACATTGCTCGATGTAAAACAGAGGTAAACAGTAGTGTCAAGATGGCGGATCACACTGATTACCTGCAAACACAAGTTCTGTTATAATAAGTACTTCTTTCTATCCAGATCCGACCATCTCTCCATCCTTTCTCTAACCTGTTGAACACGATACGCCCACTGGTGTTCAAACTTCAAGTCAAGGAACACTTCACACATCATTTCAAACCAGCTTAGTTTTAGTCAAAATGTTAGACGTGCAAACTGGAACAGAACCCATTCCATGTTGGTGGAAATAGGGTGTTAATGATGAAAGCCACCAAATAGCAAGTTTTGGTTGGTTGATATTGTGTTGGATATATCAGTATTTTGTTTATTTGGCCTGGGTGGAATAAATTCCATACATCTTAAAACCTAGCAGATGGTCAACCCGGTGCGTCAGATCGTTTGTTACACAGAAACATCTGGAAAGAAGCCACAAGAGACTGCTTGGAATAGGACAGGCACTTTTAAAAAAAAAATAATAATACTTGGCAGGTTATTGGATGAACCATCTGTGGGGCTAAATTCAACCAATCAGATCAACAGTAGGAAAGTGCAAAGACCAGCAGAGCCAGTTGATAAATCAAACTCTTACAGAGGCCATTTGAGAGAAGAACTTTTCCACTGAGAAAAGCCCTTCAGTGTTGTTCTTTGGTCTTCTTTCAGTCAAACATACTCTCCAGTTCTGATATAATCCAGTTCTAATGCTGTAGCAGCTACGCTCACCTCTTCAGGAGCCAACATTGTTGTTTTCTTCTCTCGCCGGTCACCCCATCTGAACCAGGCTGTTAGCTGCCATTAGTTCCTCATTGGACACTAATTGACTCAGCTACGACTGCGGTTCAAATAATTCTGTGGGATAGCCGACACATGTAGTTGCTCAGACTTTATACAGGAGACGTTTGTTATGGAGTTCTCGAGGACAGTGGTTTTATGGGGGACTGGTACAACAGTAACATCAAAACAATTGTAAATATGTCCAGACGTACAGTATTTCCCAGACATAAATAATGGTTATTCTGGCAGAGATGCATACCGGTTTCATAAAGGAGTCTACTATTGGCCTTGGCGGACGGTCTGTGCTCTCACAGTGCCCTTCTGGTTCTGCATGTTTTTAGTCAAACACATGACTTTACTTTAAACGAATCAGATGACGCCGTGTGATCACTCAAGTTCATCAGCCTCCTCTGGCTCATCTTGTTAGTAGAAGACAAACAATAATGTAGTCACTCTTAAAAATTGTATTTGTCTCTTAACTTCTATTTAATAAACTATACAATTATGTTTATTTTGGTGTTGGGCTCCAACTGAACTGGGTCAGCCAAAACAAGCTGATCTGGATCATGGGAAAACAGAGGGAGCCTGGTCCTCTGCTGCCGATCTGTTTCTCCTTCCCGGTTCAGCTGCAGCCTCGGGGTCGGCAAGCCTGTCATGAAGAAGAGCTTTTTCTCCATGTACCTAATTTATTTTCCTGATTCATGGTCTGGAAATCTAATGATAAGACGGGAACACATCTCATTTTCTCCGTCTGGCCTCTCATTTTTCTGAAAATGTCCTCTATTTGGACATCAATCTTTACATCAGTGGCAGTAATAAGATCAGGAAATATAGAAGAGGAGCCTTTTTGCAGACCGTTTTTATGTGACCTGAATCCTCGGAATAGAGAAAAGAAATGCATATGATCTTGTGTCATTTGAAAATGACTGATGATCGGCTCGTCCTCTTTGTCTCACTGTCATACTGTCAGAATGTGTGACGGTGATCAGTGATCCTGAAGTGATACCTCAGGTAGCAGGAGAGAAAAGATGTCTTGATGTGCTCAGTGAAGGGCATCCGTCCAGAACAGAGTGGTAGCTAGAAGTCGGCGCACACCTCAGCCTCAAGCCGCTCCATGGGAACCAGGGATGGATGGCAGCTGTTTCCCTGGAGACCAAGACTAACAGGACCTGCTCTCTAATTACGCCCACCTGAGTCAGCAGCGAGGCAGGGTGCCTGTCTCAGTTCAACACCCTTAGCGCAGAAACAACTAATTTCTCTTTGACTTCATGTTGCCACTTTGTTCTGCAAGAGTTGTGGGAGAAAGATGCCTAAAGGCAAAAGGACAGCTAAGGGCATGACGGCTGGCAAAGACACAACTCAGGCACTCTGGATGCAGTGCTGGCATGACTGTAGAGCTAAGCTAACAGGTAAATTAAAAAAAAAAATGTCTCAAAGAAGACACATTGTAGATTATGTAGACTACATTGTAGGAGGAGAGTCGCCTTCCTGGTGAATAGATCTTGGTTGAGCAACACAAACACGAATGACATCATGTCAGCTAATTAAACCCGATCAAGTTAAGAGGCATGATTGTTGACATGCATGAAGTCAGACAACGCTGTCATTAAAGCAGAGAGAGTTGCAGGCCTTGAAATCGTCCTTGACAACAAAAGAACATCACACTACAAGCGGAGTGCCGCGATTGGCCTGAAAATCTTTTATGACAGTCGACATGAGTGACTCATGCACCCGGAGCTCTGGTGGGAGAGCCTTGACTTTTTATCCCCCCGGTGTGTCAATTATATGTCCTTCATGTGATGCACAGTCCAGTGGAGTACAAAAAAAAACTGCCTTGTGTTCCTGCCTCTGTTTTAGTTTGCTCACAAGTTCATTTGTTTCTGTTTCAATCTGTTTTTGGAGGTACGCCACGGTTACAGTACAGAGATTGTGATGATATGATGGAATTAATCATCATCTATCAACAGCCATAAAGGGAAACCAAAGAGAGGTACATGTGTTTTTGTAAGAAGAGTGCTTAGACGCCAAAAAAATTCTGCATCGACAGGAACAACAAAGTAACTTCCACGACCTTTGACGTGCTGAGACCTGTGCTGTTTCATTTTTGAGTGTGTCTGCAAAAAAAAAGGGACGACTGGTAGAAAAAACATTTGACAGGAAAGCTGGAGTTAGCAGCCTACATGCAGTTCAGGTCCATCTTACTGTCTCTGGCTACCAACTGCAGAGGAATGGAAAGAGGTTTGGAAGGAAATATGCTATTATGTAACATAGTACCTGGAGCTGTCTGCTATCCCTATATGCCCTTCCTTTGGGACTGTGAGACAAAACAAGCGCACGCTAATGGTCAGTATATAATCTGACAGTTGCTGGTCGTTGTTCTTGAAGTTCTTTCACTTCGTGGAAACACTGGCATCCATTCTGGAGCTCAGTTTGTCCAAGCTTGCTGTTGAAAGTGGGCTTTAGATGTCATTTTTAGCTTACTGAGTGACTGCACGAGGGTAATAATAGCAGCAGTATTTTGTGTTGTAACCCCAGGGCCTTCACTGGGTGGCTGAGCCCCTCTGCGGTCAAGGTTTACATCACCACGGGCGCCAGCCGTATGTAAACATTGTTACCTCTAGCAACATATTCAAATCTGTTAATATTTGATTTTCGAAAAGTACCAAATGAGACTTTACATCTTGTTTATATTTTCGTCTCTTTTTTATTGTTTGAGATGTAATTTGAGCTTTACAGAGGAAATGCTTTCTTAAAAAACAGAAAATGATTGTGTATGTTGGTTGAGTGTTTACTGCTTCTTAATTGCTTCTTTGTGCCGAGCGGTGTGTGTATTTAAATGGCACCGCTCGACCTTAAAGTCACGGAGTTCACAGTACGGTAATAACAGAAGGCTCATTCCCACTTCTCAGGAACGTTAACTTAAAGAAACCGCTGCTTTTAGCTCGAGTGAGAAATTATATTACATGATCAACACATGAAAGGGGAGCAACATAAAGAAATTGATTAAAATGTTGTAGCTGAACAAGCCCCAAACTGGGCTGCTCAGCAGTTCCCCAAAAACCACTTGCGTTTCTCTAATGAGATCTTGGATTCTTTTCTGCCGAATATTTGAGAGTGAAGCAATTTAGAGGTTAGAATTTGGGAGCCTGGAGGCAAATCCTGACAAGCCTTAAATTGCTTGGGAAGCGATTTCCTTTTGAACTGTGCCATAAATTCTAATGATGTTAACAGGTTTAATTGGGATCTTCTTAACTATAGGTTTGTTTTTAATACATATACCACAAGAATTCACTGCTTTTCCCCCGTGACAGGATTAATGTGAATATGGCACAAGACCTGCTTTACAACTGCGGTGCAGCAGTGAAACGCTGTGGGTCAACAACATCCATCCCTTTTTATAATATTATCCCACAAAACACACATTTATACCATTAAACACACACCAACTTTTAACTCCTTCCATATTTAAACACATCTCTCTATTTAGCATTATATACCTCTCGTCTTTACGAGACTCACTTTTATTTTTATCCGTTTTTCGAAGAGTGATTAAAAATATATGGCTTTACCTTGTAAATTTTAATGCTCAACCGGAGTCTATTTCTGGAGTGTGTCTGACAGTCGGTCTTGAGCAAGCCGGCCGCTGTTTGTGTGGAGTCATGTTAAAGATGACAAAGACCTTGACATGGACACCTTCCCGTTCCTGATTAGCCCTCTGACAACTATAACTCCATGAATGTTCCACTAGCCTACATCAAGCATGCTACTGTTTAGTCACTGTTGAAAAAGATGAAAGATAAATGACCAAATGGAGAATGAATTCTTGTGTGGAACAATGTTTGTCATACTGGATAGCAAACATGAAGACTGATCGCGCTGCGTCATAAAACAACAGAATAATGAAGGCTTATGTGTCAGGAAATTCCCCCCTCATAGTCTTAAGCTGCGCTTGAATTTCGGAGGCACTATGCAAAAGGCGAGAAGAAGTTGGCGGTGTTGTTCTGGGCCAAGAGCATTTCCTGCATCTCCTTCGGTGGTGCATCCGCTCCTCATCCCAGAGAACACCGAGACAATAGAACAGATGGAGGAAGAACACTGTCCGTGCATCTGGTTAAATGCATTGAAAGGCCATTTTTAGCATGTCTCCCACTGACAGAGGGGCCTAAAACAACACTTTAGTGGAGCCGTGCCACTGTTTCATGTTCCAAACTTAAAATCTAGTTCTTTGTAGCAAAGTGCAACATTGATTTACTGACAGTTTATTGTATTTAGAATGCTCAATAACCGCAGTAAAAGATAACACATTTCTTTAATGCCATCGCCTGACTGTTTCCATTGTGTTAGAGTGGCGGGGGTCATTAAATGTCAGGGGATGACATGTTATGTAATGTCATGATTTAGACTCCTTTAATGGAAAAAGAAGCAGGAAATTCCTCATATCACACTCTATATCTCTGTCCATTATCATCACCGATAATAACACCACGGCACATGGACGTGTGCCACGTGGACTCATTCCTGCAGAGGATTTTTGTCGTGTGTTGACCGCATACAAGTTTCCTGTCACTTTAAAAGCATGGTATGGCTACAATATGCTGCAAATCTCAAGCTTTTAGGGTTTCATAATTAAAAGACAAATAAAACAGGAATGAAACTAATTAGACAGCCTCATGACCTGGGAATCAAACTCTAGTAAAAGTAGAAACTGTAGTGACCCTCTTGTGCAGCCTCACAATATGGACAATAACTCATAAAGCACAAGACCTAAAATTACCTCAGCAAGCTCTCTAAAGTAGTGGTAGTCCATTGCAAATGGTGGTGCAACCAGTCATGCACAGCTTTCAGATGAATACTGACAGAAAAATAAAATAAAAAAATGATTTCTCTGGTGAATCAGTCACAGTCAATGGTAAAGACAAAAGAAAACAGTTCTAGAAGGATGAACATGGAGACAATTTATGTGATCCTCAATTCACTTGAGATTTTTAGGTGTAAATAAAATAGAAAATGACAGAAATCAATAAAGTGTATTATTGACATTATTATTGACAATATTTTCACTCACAAGTTACTTTTCCAGACCTTTTAAGCGCTTGTCACAGCCTTAATCAGTGGATGGAAGTTTGTTCTGTCTTGCACTTTTCCTCCTGTCAAAAAGAACTAAATAAATCTGACGGAGATTTTCTCTACCTAAAAAGTCCCAACACGCTTTCAGTGAATGATGAGTGATATGACTGATCCGAGAAGGGGAGCAGAAGATTGAGAGAGAGGCTGAAGAGGTCGGTTTATTTACCTGGGAAACTGCAGCTCATAAACCATTATATGAGAGCCTACAGGAAAAAAGAAACAACCAGAGCTACTGGGTGAGTTAATAGTTTGAATCAGGTAAAAGTCTGGTGGGATCCATAGCAACACGAGGAAGAAGGAGAGGGACTTACATGCAACACTGACATGAACAGCAATAGTGATTGAGGTCAAAACATTGTTTCTCAGGTCTAATTTTAGCAATCTCTTCTTGCTGCTGTTAATGAGTATTTATTTTAATTATTTAAATTGTTGTTTAAAGTACTGAAAGAGTGAAAATTAATGTTAGAGTGAACATGAGTAAAAAGTTACACACAAATTGTCAATTTACTGCATTACCGTGCGGTGCTCATACCAGCGGCAGTGCTTTGTTTTCCCGCTTGCCAGTGATTCACTTCATAGTGGTGTTTTTAATTTACTGAAATCTGAAATTGCAGAAGTGAAACCAAGCATGCATGCACTTTGTCTGCTCAAGACCGCCACAGCATTCAGTCCCATGATCTGAGGATTTTGGAAATTAGAACAATCTGTGAGGGTACCGAGCACATGGCAAGAACTCCCCCTAAAATGGCTCCAATTAAAGGCAAATGCTGCACTGCTGCTTTGATTAATAGAAAAAAAAAAAACTTTTAAAAATCCAGTATGTTATATTGTGAGGGACTTTTTTACTGATACAAAGTCTTCGGTAATAGTTGAACTCTTACTGCATTTTTGAAAAGCAGGTGCTTCACTCTGATGGCCTGTTAAGAGTTGACCTAATGAAAAGACAGGAGCGCAGATTGAGAACAGATGTGAATGCGTTGTAGTAGAAAACAGCGCACGAACAAGAGGTGACCAGAAAAACATTGTTGTATGAATGTGGCTCATTGTGCTGGCCCATGTGTGTTTGATGGAGATGGTTGTGTTCGAATTGAAGGTGGGTATGACTCACTTCATCCATTAGATCAGTGGCTGAGGTTTGGACAGCAGCCCTTCCCCGATACTGAGACCACCGCATACAAACCTTCCCAAGCAGCCATCTGCTCAGCATTTCTACACTGCTTTTGAGTCTTAAGAATTAAAATACTGCAAATGTAACACTTTGCTGTCCAAGGACCAGTCACTGCGCTGCTCTGCATGGCAGCAGTCACACTGCTGTGGGCCAAGTTTCCTTGAGCAAACGAGGCATGTCTGCCCTCCTTCTCTGGAAATAACTCTATTCTCTGTAGGGGCCCTCGTGAGATATCCGCATCACAGTTGCTTGATACCCAAAAGGGGGACAGTATGCATTATGGTTCATTTTAGAGCAAAGCATTACCGTTTGCATCCAATTACATAAAAATAGATGCAGCTTTCTTACATTACATTGTGCTGGACTCTGTGTCCTTCACCCAGATTTGTTGGTGTAAATCACAACTCTGGATCATTTTCACACATCAAACCAACTAATCACACCAAAATCTCCAAAGCTTGCTAGGATTTATTGTGCTCTGCCACAGTGGGAAAGTGCAAAGCCCAGATTGGAAATAAAGTTGTGTCTTAATTCTGTTTGTACATGGGTGGTCAAACCAACAATTTCGGCTCTTTCTCTGTCAGCCCATTCACAAACCTCCAGAGGCGTCTTTGCTTCTGTCATACTGTCAGAGCAATCACACTGACATATCTGTGTTAACAGTGTCCAGAGGTCAGGGCTGAGGGAGATGCCGGGTTGTAATTTGGGCTTTGGCTGAGTATGACGGGGACCACCAACACGCACTCTAAACTAATGTGTTTTGTTTGACATTCCAGTGTCCACACACTATCTGGAAGCGCTGAGTGACCTGTCACTGCATCTCAGAGACGTATACAGACTATCAAGGGTGAAAGCTTCATCAGCTAGTCTCTGCGTGCTGCAGTATAACAAGCAAGCAAGAAACACATACAAAAACCCGTAATCCTAAAGGGATAGGTTGACATTTGTGGATAGGCTCAGCTACTTTCTTGCCAAGAGAAGGTCAATATCACTCTCGTATGTGTTTGGTAGATGAAGTTAGAGCCAGCAGCAAGTTAGCTTAGCTTAACTCAATGACTGGAAATGGGGAAAGATCTCGTCTGGCTGTCTAAACAAAATAAGCCTACCACAGCCTCTCAAGATCACCAATTAACATGTAATATCGCCCAGACACCATGAAGCTGCCTGTGCCTTCGAAAGTCATTAGGCAACATGATTAGGTATTTACCGTCAGATAAGATTACGATCGTGGTCACGCTTTACAAAAAAAGACATCATTGACTGTTGGTAAACCGGCAACGAAAAGCAGTTGTGTTAAAGTAACAATTTCCATTTTGTTCTCTTCAGCGGCACCTATGCTGAACAGCGGTTGTTGCAGGTGTATTTTCCACAAAATAGAAGAATATTAAGGTCAAATCACGGCATGAAGGAAGCATATCTGCCATAGCTCAACAAAAAACAGGAAGCGGCGGTGTTTGCCCCTGGTCACAATCACCAGGTAATGGTGGAACAACTGGAATAACTAATCTCGCTGATGGAGGAGGCACACAAGGTGAGAGTGACGTGGGAGAGTGATAGAAGCCAAGGTTAATCAAGGGTGAGTGGACGGGCATTCACTTGTCTGAGAGCTCCAGTGTTGTTTCCCTTTACCACCGGGACGGATTTCTTTCTGTGAGATCAGTGAGTAACAAAACCTGCCCCCTTTAATACAACCAAGAGTTTACTCTGCCTTTTCAAAACACCAAGATCGGGGATTGTAGTTCAAATTGGGATTCTTACTGCTGTCTTACTGCTAGCAGTAACCATGTTAATGCTAATGCATTCTTTGCAACAGCAGCGTCAACAGTAATACCTCAGAGAAAACCTCTGTAAATCCAGGGTTAGGGTTATCGCTTTTAGATGTTCTTCTCATCCACCCTGACCTCCTCCTTATTAGGACTTTGTCCCGCTACAATGATACCGTCACCTGACTTCCTTCCAGCCACTAGAGGGCTTTGTCACTTGACCATAAACAAGCTGTCGTTCTTGGCGGGCTGCTGTCGAAAAAGCTTGTTTCTCACTGTTCAACCGTTCCTTCAACGTTTCTGGGAGCTGTTGAATATTTCGGCAGACATCCAACAGAGTCTTAAGTGATCGTGCTGAAAAGTACAGTTCCTTGCCTTTGGAATAAATTCAGCCTAGCAATCATTATGCTTTGATTAACATCCAATAGTCTTCACTCAGGCAGTAGAGCGAGCATCGGGGGAAGCAACACTTGTTACTGCAGCTTGACTGTGTTTACAGGGAGAGCTTGATTGCAGACTCCATCACAGCCTCATATTCACTTCCTGTGTTAATCCCCTTTGCTGTAGCAGATCTTTCTTTCTAAGGGTGTGGAGGAGGGGGATTTTACTTCTGCTTCGCTTCACCCCAAACACCATTCACCCGAGGCTCGAATAAGGAGCCACCATATCCTGCTAAAACAAACAGCATTGAGGCGGCAGAAACAAATGCTTTTGTCTTTGGGTTATATTTAGTAGCAGCGTGCCTTCACCCAAACGCCATGAGACTCGTTTCCTCATGTTTGACCGGTGTTGGCAGCTGTGAAAAAAAATCAAAATATGGATCATGTCAGTATTGGTCAACCAGCGCACACAAAGAAGAATGTAAACCCTCAGTTTGAACATTGACATCTACATTTTAATTTCTTGAGCAGCCGCCTTGTCCAGAATAGATGACACACAGCTGTTGTAGCTCCAGGCCTGTCTGATTCGCCACTATGGGAGATTCTCTGTTCCGGCACTCCCTTCACTCATGATCTCGGTCCTGCAAATCCTGCAGGCCATGGCTCCTCAGAGAGCGCTGTGGTCCAGAAGACAGGAAACAGCTTGAGAAGAGCCCAGCAGTCAAGGCTGTGGGAGGGCAGAGGATAGGGTGGGAGAAAAAGGGGATTTCCTCATATGGCGCTTGGACTTTCATCAGAAGTGTCCAGCACTTATCTGTTTGTCCAACAGATGAATACGTGGTTGATGAAGGGTCGACATCCTCCTTGTGATGGGGGGGG